>LPNX010504537.1:227528-304662 GCA_001517045.1 Pseudotsuga menziesii | reverse complement strand
AGTTCGACACGGTACGACATGATGGACAACTTCCTGATGGATCGAGACTTTTGGGTTCCAACCTTCAAAGTTGAATGCAGAAGACTAGGATATGTTGATGATCTCACAAGATGAACTCATGGAAGATGTTATTATAAAAGAATACTAGAATGATGTTTGGGATATAGTACTCAAACCAGAAAGCAAGAATGTGGTATCTTACAAATGGATTTGCAAGATAAAATGTGTCACTGATAGAAGTAAGGAAAGACTTGTGGCTAGAGGTTTCTATAAGAAAGAGGGAATTAATTATGAAGAGACACTTACTCCAGGAAGCAAGGTACACTTCCTTCAGAACTATGATGGTAGTTGCTTCCATGATGAAGTAAAGACAATCCTTCCTTAATGGTATGATTGGGGAAGAGTTTTACATCGAAAGGATTTGAAGTTGAAGACAAATGGACTCATATATGTAAGTTGAAGAAGGCCCTCTATGGCATGAAGCAAGCTCCTAGAGCTTGGTATGGAAGGATAGAGAGTTTCCTGTCAATTATGGGCTTTACCAAGAGTAAAGCTAATCCTAACCTTTATCTCAAGGTTGTAGAAGATGAACTCATCATCTTGTTATTATATGTGGATGACTTATTCTTGACAGGGAAGGAGAAACAGATCATGGAAAGCAAGAAGAAACTAGCAGAAGAATTTGAGATGAAAGACCTTGGGTTAATGCACTATTTCCTAGGTCTGGAAATATGACAAAGTTCAGAAGAAATCTTTCTCAACCAAGGAAAGTATGCGGTAGAGATATTGAAGAGATTCAATATGTTGGAATGCAAATCCATGGCCACACCCATGGACTCCAACCTGAAGCTGTTAGCTTACTCATCAGAGTTAGTGGATGTGACTCATTACAGACTGTTGGGCTATAGGGCAGACCTGGGTTTTATACCTTTAACTTCGCACTAACAAAAGACCCACAAAGTTGTCCCTTTCGGCAACAACCTGCGAACAGGTTGCAGTCTCACCCGAAACAGCTATGGGGTGTCGCAGAACCAGGTTTCTGCAAGCAAAAGAGGGATATTACTGTACATTTAACTCTTAATAGATTATAAATATAAATCACAGAGCTTAGCATTCACTTATTTAGCTTCGCAGTTAGATAAACAAACAGTGCCTTGCGCAACCCTTTACTGGGAATTCACAGCGAAGTTATTGTCTAGCAGTGATCTCTACTTATCAGATATATAGATATAAATGCATGAAAGAACACAACATAAACAACACACATAACCACGACACAAGATATAACGTGGTTCACCCCCAGTGTAGGGGTTACGTCCACATAACTGTGTTCTATTCAACTTTCTACAAAAACCACAGTTCTGATTTGCGCACTCAGCTGCAGATCCCTTCAGTCCTCAAAGCCGCGCACACAGCTGTAGATTTCCTTATCACCCAAAAACCCTCTGCGCACATAGCTACAGAGGTCGTCCACGCACACAGCTGGGACTTAACCTTTTCTTACAAAATTAGCCTTAGCTTCGCATCAATTCCCTTTCCACAAAAAGCCTAACCTCACTTACAAGAGTGCCTATTTAAACAGCGCACTATTACAAAACCATGGACTTAAACCATGGGCACCCCGAACCCTAAACCCTGGATTTAAACCATGGGTTTATTAAAAAATAAGGTTTTTGACTCAGCCCCGACACCCCTAAGACTATTTTGAGCTGTAGCTCCACTTACAAACTCACAAAAACCCACGGAGTTATCCATCTTAAGGAACGTTAGGGTGCGCGCCCCAACAGGCCCCTAAGACTCACCAGTGTCCCGTCCCGGGACACTCTGCTAGTTTCTTGGCGGACGAAGATTCTTTGCGAGGACGGTGAACTGAGTATTGAGACTGTGCATGATATCGTCAGCTGCTTTCTCCTTTTCCACCAACTCCTGTAGTACGGAGGATGATGCTTCGCTGGCCTTTTCCTGTGCGAATGCATCATATTCCTTCAGAATTTTGAACTGGTTATCCACCACAGTACTTAATTCCAAAGCCTCACTGACAAGTGGCTGTATAGAGTTTTCCAACTCTGTTACTTTCACCCTGCATGACTCAATTTCCTGCTGGATTTCCTTGCTTCGTTTTACTTTGAGCATTTTCTCCATCGGTGGCAGAGTCTTAATTTCCACTTTTACGGTATCCAACTCTGCCTGTCGTTGCTTGATGGTTTCTTGCAGCTGTCTTATTTCTGGATGTTCCTACAAGGTGGTCTAGGCCTCGACACTATCTCCAAGCAACTTTGTTGAGCTACCCATAATATCTGAAATTTTCGCTGCAGATGCCTGAATGTCTGCGCGGCACTGTTCTTTGACCTAAGGTGGAGTTTCCGGAGGGATGCGCAGTTGAAGCTCCATGATCTGAGCCTCATGTGCTGCTTTGAGTTTCTCAATTTCACTGCGAGACTGCTGTGTGTAGTCTTTCAGCCTGACTAATCTTTGTTTTGGCTCTTCCACCAGCTGCACGTCGAAGTCAGGAAGACTTCGACATGCCTCATCCAAAACTTGGACTAGTGTAATACGCTTTCTTTCGGCGTCCCTCTTTCTCTACTCTGCTGCCTCTAGCTGCGCTGCGAAGCCCTGCTGCTGACTTATGGCCTCTTCTAACTGTTTTTGCAAATATTGGTCTCGTGCCTGAATTTCTTTCATAATGGCGGACTGACAGAGATGTAGCTCTGTCATAGAGAGTTTAGTGTAGTCTATGCCAACTTTCATACTCATCACCGAACGAGAGGATGCATCTGTTAATATAAGAGCTACGCTTGAAATTTTCCCTTTGTTGTCTCAGGCCGACCATTGCCTTAGGTCTGGCTGCGCGCTCACTGGGGTACTGCTAGCTGCAGTACCAGTCACTGATTTCGCTGCTAAGTCCTTAAGCTCCGAGATGTGCTTTGCTACACTGGTGATGGCATCCAGATGCACAGCTGCAAACTCTGACCATTGTTTAGTGAGAATTTCGGTGGACTTTGACAAAGCCTCATCAAGCTCTGCACTTGTCACACTGGGTGCTTCGTCGATATTCTTATCCTTTGATGCCTTTGCTTTCTTTTGCGGCAGCGGTTTGTCTACTTCCTCTGCGTCCGGTGTCTTGCACTTATATTGCCTATTAGGGTCTGAGGTAGTTTTAACTGAGTCTTCTTCTTCTTCTTCTTCATCTTCATTTCCACCATCTCCTCCCTGGTTGCTAGCAGTCTGCTACGACTTAGTTTTTTCATCACTGTCTGCGGGGGGGTCTTGCTGCTGCGCGTGACTGAAGCCTACGCCCATATCGGTGACAGGAGGGACAGGAATCTTAGGTTTTGTCCCTGCGTATTTTAACCATTCTGTCGGCCACTGCTGTACTATCGCGAGGATATCATCTTTAGTCACTACATATGGCAACTTAAACCATTGATGCTTCTTATCTGCGCAAGCCTGGATAAAAATATGGTGCATATCGGCCCTGAAATTGACTGCTCCAACATACTAAGAGAATAACTCATTACTGAGCCGTGGGGTTTTTATGATCTCATACGAGATACTCATCATATAAAAGGCAAATACATAGTTTGTCATCTGTTGGTGGGTTTTATCCTGTGAAACCCACAGCGATGTGTACCTAGCTGCGCCAAGCATGTGCGCTGGTACAGTATCAAACTATGCTTCAGTAGGTTCTTTCCATCCTACCAGTGCGATGAGGATAATCAACCATGAGTAGTGGAAGGGCCTAACTTTCTCCTGCGCGTCGCGAGCATCTTCAAGGAATTCCTTCACAACATATGCTGCCCAGTTGTAGCTGTAGCCTTCAGCACAGTTGATAGAAATTCGGATGACCGGGGCAGGCACTTCAGTTGGTCTGCATTTCCGCATAATTTTGCATGCCAAGATCTCAGCTGCGAAGCGAATATTCTGCTCTTGAATCGCAGAAGTGTGATACCCACGTTTCCCCTTCGTCAGGCCAAAGTGCTCCTTCATGCTTTGTGTGAGCTTCGTATCTTCGTGCTTTGAGGGAAATTCTGTCCCTGGATCAGGCCCTTCCATTGGTAAGCCGATAATCCTATGAATGAGCTTGCCATTAATAAGGATTTTCTTGTCACCAATCCATAGGCAGCCGTCATGTACTAACGCCAGCAGCTGCTTGACCACGATGGTGACTTGTGTGCTGCGACCAAAATGGGGAACATCGAGCATTTTTAGCAAACCAGCTAGATCCAAGCCAGCAGCCCACTGTTTTACTTCCAATAAGGTCGCCCCAGTTTCTTAATATTTAACGAAATGCAAGTATTGGGCAGGTGCGAATTGTGGAAACTTCCCATGGTCACTTGTGTCGTGGTCAGCATACTTAAGCTGATCTATTTTCCCTGTCATTGTTCCAATCAGCTGCACACCTGGGGGCTGGGAGGGAGTGCATATAGTGAACTTAGCATTTCGTCGAGGTGGCTTAACTCCTGGTCAAATAGGCTGAAGATACGGTGGCCGCTGCGATGCAATGTTCTCCTCTCCTTCAATTGGGATCTCTGTTGAACCAGGCGGATCCATTATGGGATCCTCCGATGTTTGCCCTGATTCCTTATGTCTGTCCTCATTCCGCTTAGAACGAACTTCAGGTTTAAACTGTTTCCTAGCATATCATGTCTGCATTGGCGAAGTCGGTGCTGGTAGAGTCTCTTCATGGGCTGCAGGCTCAGGTTGGGGGGCGAAGATGTGCTACAGACCCGTCTGTTCAAATTCTCTCAATAGATCCTGGAGTTCACGATCAGCTGACATGGGTTCAATTGTGAAACTCAAGGAAATGTGGAATGCAATTTCCCTGTACCCGGGTGTCTTCATATACAATCCATCGGCCAAATATGCCATAAATGTACATTGAAGGCACCAAATCTGATAGAGGTCCTATTGCCACGGTGCTATATTTCGATGGATACCATTAGGACAAGCAATTAAGGCGAGTAAAGTACCGGCGCCGCCAAATCGGCAATGTTCCAACGATTGGCTTTTGGGCTGTAGCGCCTCCAGGTCTGCAGCTGTGTCATAATAAGGACCATCGACACCATATTGACCTTCGGCATATCCTGACAAATTCTGCGACCAAGGTGTGAGATTCGATCCCACAGGTTGGTACTTTGTGATTTCTTTGTCACCAGACCTATTAGCATGCCGAGGCTCGACCTCCGTATACCAGTTCTCTGCTACAGGTGCCTGGGTATGTATAAGCCTATGTACTCGTCGAGGTACATATTTCTATGCTTCATAACAGTGCTCCAAGTGTTCCTGCAGTCCACCTTGCCCAGCGAACCCGTTGCGCACCTCCTAGAGCTGAGTCACAAAGCTTAGGCAAAGAGATTTCTGACAAGCTTCCCAACTAGGAATGTACTTCTTATGGTTATCCCTCCACCTTTCTGCGGTGGCACAGAATGCGGAATCCAGAGTCTCCCGTGTCTGGGAATCCAGTATCTGTTCTGAGAATGTCGCACTAAACTCTTATGGGTCTATCGAACCATCAAAAATGGGTAGGACTCTTGTAAGCCATCTAAGAGACTTGGTAATTCTGGCGCTTCTGTGTCCATGGAGCTCATACAATCAGTTCTGCCAGTTCTCTAAACCATCATCTAAGTCCGTCATACAGGAGTTGTCACACTACCAATCCATAATACCTTTGGCACTGGGATCAATATAATCTTCTTCCTTCGTGGTGATGTTATAGATGTGCTCCAGAACATCCTGATCTTCATTTCCGAGTGGTTCTATGTATCATGCTCCTTGTGAGGGATCCAATGGGACTATGAATCTCAAATCTTTCCCTTCGAAAGTCATCTGTCTCTTCTTAAGGTTAATAACTGCAGCATTTGCCATGGCCCACTCAATGCCTAACAAGGCTGGAAAGGGATTGCTGTCATCAATGATCTCAATAACTTCGAAGTCTGCTACAGTACAGACGCCATCAATATCTACGGGGACATTAGGAAATCGTCCAAGGGGCATAATCTTTTGCTGATTGGCTAATCTCAACTGTATAGGGGACCAATCAAGGGTAGGTTTGCCCATTTGTTCCCAGGTTTTCTTGGTTAGGACATTCACTTCTGACCCTAAGTCCAAGATCACATCAGTCATCTCATACTCTCCTATCTAAGCGTTCAACCTCATTTCCCTACTAGTTCTTCTGACTCTATGAACAACTTTTGTTTGACCAGAACCTTGTTGAGGTTCGCAGGAAGCAATAACTTTCTGCAACTCACTTAAAGCATTCTGATTTCTTAAAAGTTTCAGACAACTCTGTAAAAAGGAGGACAGTGTGCTTACTTTATTCGTCGAAGCTTCTTGCAGCTGCAACTGCTGCTGATGTGGCTGCGCAGGTGCTACTGCTGGGCTAGAATCCACAAAATCTTCCTTGGCTTCCATGAATGTCTCCTTTTCTCTTTCTCTAGCAAAGGTGGGAGCTTTCATAGGGGCCTTACGAACCCAAGCCTCATCAGGTTGTTTCTCGGCAGGCTGTATATGCGTCGTAGCTCCACTTCGGGTAACAACATTAATGGCTGACTTCGGGTAACAACATTAATGGCTGGGGCAGGTCTTTGCTCGACGGAAATCATCTGAAGATTCTGAGTAGGGGCACTGTTTCTTTCCTGAATCTTAGCTATCAGCTGCGGGCACTGCTCGATCACATGATCTACTACCTGGCAATACCAGGATGTCGTAGTCGGGTTCTGACAGGCGCGAGCCAGATGTCTGGCCTGGTTGCATTTATAACACACCACCTAACCACGACCTCTCCTAGCCATGCCACCACGACCACAGCCTCCAAAACCCCCTCTACCTGATGCACCACCGTGGTAGCCATAGCCATCATTACTCTGTCCCTAATTTTGTACCTGATAGGCATCGTAGGTGCGTTCCCTCATGAGGTCATAACTGCGACACTCATCTTCATTATGTCCTACAGACTTACAGAATTTGCAGTAAGGGTTCTTGGGGACTTGCACATACCTCTATAGCAGATAACAATCCTCAGGTCGATGCTGGCCAGTTGTCCGACAGATCTCACAATATAGAATAGTAGGGTTGAACGGGTTTGGTGCACCAGTATTCAGGTAATTTCTTACCACAGGACACTGTTCCTTGTCATGACCCTCAGTCCGACATTGTGTGCACCAGACCTCTTCGTGACCGATTTTTCCTTTCTTCATATCATGGAGCTCCAGAGCCATCGCTACCAACTGCGCTTGGATTTGATCGATACTAGAGTTATCTTCGACAGGGGCGGTTTCAAGCTTCATCGCGATTTCCAGAGCCTCCTACTGGTCAGTAACCTTTTGTTGCATGAGTGGAGTTCTTATATGCGGTAACAACGCTGTAATAAACCATTCCTTGTGCTACGTAGGTCCAATGGGGAAACTGACTTGGTCTAGCAGAACTTTGAATCTTTGATCAAAGTCCCACACTGATTCTCCACGCCTCTGCTGAATCTCTTTCAATTCGGTGATACACTGCGACTCGGATTTTGGCTTCTTAAATTCCTTTATCATTGCGACTTTTATGTCAGCCAATGCATGGTTCTGAGTGCTGGAGAACTTCATGAACCAGTTCAGAGCACGGTCTCGGAAAGAAGTAACCAGCTGCACTCTTTTTGTATCTTGATCCGTAATGGACTTAGCAGTCCACACTGCTTCACATAAAAACCAGAACTGTTCTGGATCCTCTGATCCAGTTCCTTTGAAAACAGGGAGCTTAATGTCATCATGCATATGGGCCATCGCAGGTCTAGGGGGGGAAGGAGGGGGACTACGAGTAGGTGGGGGGGAACTTACTCGGGTAGACTGACCTGCGACAGGAGTACTCGGGCTAGGGTGACTTTCAGACTGTGACGGGTTCTCAGGGATAATAGGTCTTCGCTGCGGGGTTACCGGAGGGTTTCCAATAGAAGGGGGTTCTTTGGGTTCTGAATCAGTGGGATTTACAGGGGGATACTCCATATGCTGACCCTTGGAATAGGATCCAAAATCTCTCGTGTACCTTTTTCCACTTCGCAGCAAACCACTTTTCTCGTCGAAGGGATTGTCACTTACAACCATAGGTTAGTAAGACTAAATCTAACAGTCTGATTCAATTAGCAATATACCTTTTTCAGCCAATAGCATTTTAATTCGCAAACTAAATGAATTTAAAAACTTACCCTTTGGTCCTTTGAAAAACTGCTGCTCGGCTTCACTAAAGTAGGTACTCATGTCGATGGCGAACTCCATCACAAAGGCTTCAAGGGTTCACGTTGTCCAGAAATCAACAGCGCAGGATATCTCGTTGTTCACCATTTTTAGTATATTAATTCTCACGAGGGTCCAAGCAGGAAACTGATGTGCTTGGAAATTCGTCCTTCACTCTGTTAACCTGGATAACCACTGGTGCAACTCTATGTGGATACTACCAAAGAAAATTTCATAAATGTCACAAAAAACATACCTTTGTAAAAAGTCGTTTGCACTACAACGCGGATCATTGTTCTCGTGCTCAGCAAATTTCAGATAAGTCTCATCAAGCCAATCACCGATTTCCTTCATAGAGGGCCTCCAAAACATAGCCCTCGAGGTACGACATAAACCCCTGTTGAGCAAATACTGAGTTCAACCGGCAACGGAACCAATTTGTTGGGCTATAGGGCAGACCCAGGTTTTATACCTTTAACTTCACACCAACAAAAGACCCACAGAGTTGGCCCTTTCGGCAACAACCTGCGAATAGGTTGCAGTCTCACCTAAAACAGCTATGGGGTGCTACAGAACCAGGTTTCTGCAAGCAAAAGAGGGATATTACTATACCTTTAACTCACAAAGCTTAGCATTCACTTATTTAGCTTCACTGTTAGATAAACAAACAGTGCCTTGCACAACCCTTTACTGTGAATTCACAGCGAAGTTATTGTCTAGCAGTGATCTCTACTTATCAGATATATAGATATAAATGCATGAAAGAACACAGCATAAACAACACACATAACCACGACACAAGATATAACGTGGTTCACCCCCAGTGTAGGGGTTACGTCCACAGAACTGTGTTCTATTCAACTTTCTACAAAAACCACAGTTCTAATCTGCGCACTCAGCTGCAGATCCCTTCAGTCCTCAAAGCCGCGCACACAGCTGCAGGCCTCTGCGCACACAGCTGCAGATTTCCTTATCACCCAAAAACCCTCTACGCACATAGCTGCAGAGGTCATCCACGCACACAGCTGGGACTTAACCTTTTCTTACAAAATTAGCCTTAGCTTCGCATCAATTCCCTTTCCACAAAAATCCTAACCTCACTTACTTACAAGAGTGCCTATTTAAACAACGCATTATTACAAAACCATGGACTTAAACCATGGGCACCCCGAACCCTAAACCCTGGATTTAAACCATGGGTTTATTACAAAATAAGGTTTTTGACTCAGCCCCGACACCCCTAAGACTATTTTGAGCCGTAGCTCCGCTTACAAACTCCCAAAAACCCGCGGAGTTATCCATCTTAAGGACCGTTAGGGTGCGCGCCCCAACACAGACAGATCATTGGGTCATTAATGTACTGAACAAATTCCAGACTAGACATTTATTTTGCTGTGAACACCTTAAGTCAATATCTTGTTCAACCAAGACGGGTTCACCTAGTAACCACAAAACATGTGATGAGATATATGAAAGGGACTATAGACTTTGGTCTATACTATGATGGTAGCCATGAGTATAGATTGTATGGCTACACAGATGCAGATTGGGTTGGAAGTATCTCAGACGAGAAAAGCACATTAGGTAGATGCTTTTGTTTGGTGTCTACTATGAGTTCATGGTTTAGCAGGAAACAATCCAGTGTTTCTTGTAGCACGGCTGAAGCAAAATACATAGTAGATTGCTCTGCTAAGTTGTGAAGTCATATGGCTTCGGAAGTTGATATCAGGTCTCTTTGACCTGAAGATGGATACTACAATGATTCTATGTGATAACCAGATTTGTGATGACAGAGAACCCTGTGTTCCGATTGTAAGACATAAAAATTCGGTATTTCTACATACGAGATAAGATGTAGATGATTATGTTTCGGTATTCCCATACTAAAGATATAGATGATGTTTCAGTATTTACATACTGTAGATGCAGATGATGATGATTCCATATTTCTATACTGAAGATATAGATGATGATGCTTTCAGTATTCACATACTGGAGATACATATGGTGATAGTTCAGTATTCACATATTGAAGATGTAGATGATGATGGTTTGAATGATGATGTACTGATGAAGCCTCTGTCTCGCGTAAAGTTCGAACACTTTCAAGACAAGCTTGGTGTTGTTCGAAAAGACCTTCCTCGAAAGGGGGAGTAGTGATGTTGCAGTGGGATTGTATCATCCCT
Organism: Pseudotsuga menziesii; assembly: GCA_001517045.1. Classification (NCBI taxonomy): domain Eukaryota; kingdom Viridiplantae; phylum Streptophyta; class Pinopsida; order Pinales; family Pinaceae; genus Pseudotsuga; species Pseudotsuga menziesii. The sequence continues at coordinate 294,266 of LPNX010504537.1, read as the reverse complement.
GGGCACTTGCCCTAAAGTGATCTGGAGACCTCAGTCCTTGAGAATGAAGAGGGATTGTATCATCCTGGGACATCTGTCCAAAAGTGATCCGGTGACCTCGGTCCTCGAGAATGAAGAGGGATTGTATCATCCTGGGACATCTGTCCAAAATAGATCCGGTGACTTCGGTCTTCGTGAATGTGGTGGGATTGCATCATCCCTGAACTTCGATTCAAAATGTATCCAGAGGTCTCAGCCCCCGTGAATGTGGTGGGATTGCATCATCCCTGAAATTCGGTTCAAAATGTATCCGGAGGCCTCGGCCCCCATGAATGTGGCAGGATTGCATCATCCCTGAACCTCAGTTCAAAATGTATCCGTAGGTCTCGGCCCCCGTGAAAGTGGTAGGATTGCATCATCCCTGAACTTCGGTTCAAAATGTATCCGGAGGTCTCACCCCCCGTGAAAGTGGTAGGATTGCATCATCCCTGAACCTTGATTCAAAATGTATCCAGAGGTCTCGGCCCCCGTGAAAGTGGTGGATTGCATCATCCCTGAACCTCAGTTCAAAATGTATCCGAAGATCTCGGTCCCCGTGAATGTGGTAGGATTGTATCATCCTTGAACTTCGGTTCAAAACGGATCCGATGACTTCGGTACTTGAGAACGTGTGTTGATCCCGTAATTCCTAGAGGAAGGATTGTCTGAGTTCCACATCTGTGTTGATCCTGTAATTCTGAAAGGAAGGATCATTAGTTACTCTGTAAAGACCTAAATCCCGTAATTTCAAAAGGAAGGATCATTGAATTGATCCCGTAATTCCAATAGGAAGGATTGTCTGAGTTCCACAAATGTGTTGATCTCGTAATTCCAATAGGAAGGATTGTCTAAGTTCCACATCTGTGTTGATCCCGTAATTCCGAAAGGAAGGATCGTTAGTAACTCTATAAAGACCTAAATCCCGTAATTTCGAAAGGAAGGATCATTGAATTGATCCCGTAATTCCAATAGGAAGGATTGTCTGAGTTCCACAGATGTGTTGATCTTGTAATTCCAATAGGAAGGATTGTCTGAGTTCCACAAATGTGTTGATGCCGTAATTCCGAAAGGAAGGATCGTTAGTAACTCTGTAAAGACCTAAATCCCGTAATTCCGAAAGGAAGGATCATTGGTAACTCTGTAAAGACCTAAATCCCGTAATTTCGAAAGGAAGGATCATGTTGATGTTTTGATGATGTTGATGTTTTTATGATGATGATGTTCTCTGATCGAAAGATCAGAATATGATGATGATGATGTTTCTCTGATCTAAAGATCAGAAGTTACTGATGATGATGTTCTCTGATCGAAAGATCAGAATATGATGATGATGATGTTTTCTGATCGAAAGCTCAGAAGTTGCTTATGATTATGATGTTGCTGATGATGATGATGTTTTCTGATTGAAAGATCAGAATGCGATGATGATGATGATGTTTTTGATCGAAAGATTAGAATGTGATGATGATGAGATCCTCATGATGATGATGCCGTATTATCAAAGTATGATGATGATGACGTACTGATCAAAAGATCAGAATATGATGATGAGTTGATGTTAGAGTATGATGATGTTTGGTTGATGATGTTTCTGATCAAAAGATCAGAGGTTGATGATAATGATGATTCTGATTGAAAGATCAATATGTGATGATGATGATATTTTGATGCTTATATTTTGATGATGATGATGTTGATGTTTTCATGATGATGTTTCTGATTGAAAGATCAGAGTATGATGATGATGTTGTTGCTGATCGAAAGGCCAAAGTGCTGAAGAAGATGTTGCTGATCGAAAGGTCAAAGTGTTGAAGATGATGTTGCTAATCGAAAGGTCAAAGTGCTGAAGATGATGTTGCTGATCAAAAGGTCAAAGTGCTGAAGATGTTGCTGATTGAAGCGGTCAAAGTGCTGAAGATGTTGCTGATCGAAGCGGTCAAAGTACTGATGATGCTGAAGACTAAAGATTGAAGATGAAGACTACATGATGTTGAAAAGCTTCCAATGATTTATAGATGTATCACCCTGATGATGTTGATGATGTCCTCTATCTCTCTCCTATTATTGTTGTTGTTGATGTTGTTATAGAATACCCTTCTCGTTAAGGGGGAGTGTTGAAATATTGTAACTTCGAAGAATATTCTATATGTATTTCTTTGTGGTCCCCGATGGTCCTACCGGGAGAACCACTTGAATTACTTTGTACCCCGATGCTCCTAATTGGAAGAAATAATAAGAGTCATGAGGCAGTCCCCTCTAATTGTAAAGGTGGGTCATTGGCACCCTAGTGTGGTTACTTGAGCCTACATGTGTAACTCGAGCCTACATGTCAAATGAGTTAGTTAAATCGGATGAATATAAATAGAGGTGTGGTGCTCCTCATTTGTGACACACACTCTCACTTGTGTAGCGCATTAGTGGAGAAGAGAAGTAGCTGGAGAAGGAGGAGGATCAGGCTTTGATCTCCTTGTTGGTTTTATCTTTTATCTTTTTGGGGCATCTATATTGAGGAAGCTTTTGCTGGGTTTTTCCCTTTAGGGTTTTCCCAGGATAAATCTTTGTGTTCCTTTTGTATGGTTGTGCTTGTCTATCTTTCAGTGATCCTGTTTATATGCTTTTGTTATGAAAAATGAAATGAAATACTGATGTCTTAGCTAAGCATATGAAAATTTTAACAGTTAACAATGCGGATCCTCTACAACTAGTTTATTGATGTATAACCTTGAGGAATGTTTCTAGGGACCACTTCCCCCAAAAAATACCGTGTAATATAGAGTTGTAGAAATGATTATTTATACAATCCATCAACAATCATCGCCATGTGGATGGAACTTCACTATATAGGTCAACATTGCTCAATTTCATAACAAACTTAGATGCTTATGGAAAGTCTTCTTGTGGTTTTTCTATTTTTAAACACACAATGGCTGAAATTTCAAGAAACTATATTCCATAGTAATTGCTTTAAATATAAGCACCTTCTAAATAATTATTCCTCAATCCTAAAACCAAGGTCACTCATATAATTGAATCTTAACCAAGTGAGTGTCGAGAGTAGAAGAACACTATATTTCTATATCATATTTTTCTCATCATTTGGTTTTTCTTTCTTGTGTACCTTATAGAGCTTTCACAAACAATGCCATTCTACTCTGTAGGATTGTACTTTTGACCATGTATTTATGTGTAAGTAAGGAACCCCTTCGAGTTTAATAATGTGTTTTCTTCACATTTTTTAGCATGAACGGTGGTTTGCATTGCAATATCACATTATTTGATATAATAAATGTGAAAAAATGAATATTGTTAATTTGTGTTGAACCCCACCTTTCAAAAATCATTGCATGTTACCTAGAACAACTTAGTGGTGATTAAATAATGGCTAAATATATTAGATTTTTTAGGTTTTATTTTTTATTTTATGAGCCAACATGGATTTGTTTTAATACTTTTTATTGTTGGTAACATAACGTTATGTTATGTTGTGTGACAACATCTCCCAGCGACTAGGTTGTAGAGCACCTCGACATGAAGTTTTTTAATTACTTTTTATTTTTGGTAACAAAATGTTACATTACGTTACATGGTGATATCTTCCCTATCCTAGGTTGTTAGAACACCTCAACATGGATTTTTTTAATTACTTTTTATTTTGGGTAACATAATGTTATGTTACGTGACAACATCTCCCCCATACTGAACTATAAAGCACCTCGCTACAATGATTTCAATATGTATCTCCATCATTAATGAATCTAGCATCTAGCATAGGAGTTTCATGTTGACTTCCACATACTAATGGAGAAAAGTACTACTAAATCATGAGTTGGTGTAATGCTTCAAGCTCTCACATAAATATTCCCAAACAATAACATGCCTAAACATATACTTGTCCTAACATGTACATTTCCTAGCTTCTTCTTGAATTGAATATGTGACTTTCAAAAAGATAAGACACGTCCTTAGCACCACTTTATAAGCATTGGGTTATTGAATGGTATCATGCTCTGGCTGAAGAATTGATGTGATATCTTGTGAAGTGGATAATTAGCTAACTTTATCCAGTGGAGGTCCATGACATTCAGTAGGTGGGCATGGGTATGGAAAAAGAAGATGTGGACCGACATATGATGTTAGTGTAGAGCATCTATGCCATTTGTTGCAACTGGGATTGAGACAGGGGCCGACATCTGGTCATTGTTTGTTTGTAGTCTGGAGAATCTACTATAACTGTTGTAGGAGAGTTTCATCAATGAGAACATCGTTGATTGCATGAGACTGGACTTCTATGTAATTTGTTGAGACAACCCTACCAACGTTGGACGTTACCCTATCAAACACTTTTAAAACCCTATCAGTTATCTCAACATTAGAAAAAACACACATGCACATGTTGAAACTCTAAGCAATCACATAAACACATGCAAATGATGAAACTCTAAGCAATCACAAAATCAAGGTGAGAAAGTTAGAAGCATTATGCGTTTTTGTTGTAGTGTAAGAAACCTTCTAATATTATTCATTGTTTCCACAATTTGCAACATTGATACTATGTATTTGTATTAAGCATGCGCTCTTAATTTTGCTTATCCCTAGTGGTTAGAAAAACGTATAATTCCAGTCGACTAAATGAAAGCATGATGTGGTACCAAAAACTAAAATACTCTTGTCTCTACTGAAACCCGTGAAATTTGTCCCATCACATTATTTCAAGAACGGTACATTTGTATCGAGTCATTTTGCTACACTAGTTGTTAAGTTGCATTTAATGCGAGAAAGATAGGGAGAGGACGGAAATCCCTTAGAGTCACTGTCAAAGTCAACATGATAGAAATGTTGTGACACCGGCCCATCTCTGGTTTTTGTTTCGTATAAAATATTACTTGTTGTATTCAAATCATGTAGAATGTAACAACTAATGTAACGAAACATAGGTGTAGAATGTAACGACTAGATGCATTATGGTTATAGGTATTGTTAACTTTGAAAGGTTAGTCACCTAATCGATCTTTCTTTTTTAATTGGTAAAAAGGGAGAAACAAAAAATGATTTTTTGAAATAAATGGGTGAAGGATTAGATCATTATCAATCTAGGTAGATGATGGAGCTAGGTCAAATTTAAGAGGGTTTTAATACTAAAGGATTGTTATTGACATACTCTAATCAACCACATCGACTTGTTTCACATGTAAAGATAAGGCTCTCCCAAAGGTGCATCTCTTTCACAATTACAAATCCGTAGTAAATATATGCAACCGTGAACAATAAATGGACAATAACAACCTCTTCCAATATAGAAATGACAAAAGGAAATCAAATGATCGAACAATGATACACAACAAGTCAATTGGGGGGTTTCACCTCCACCTTATTCCTTGTTCTTGGAGAAGATTTTCCCTTTTTCAAAAGATAATTATGACTAATTTGTAAAGTGAACATCATATATAAAATTTGACCATGAAAAAAGGAAGAAGATGATGAACCTTACAAAGAGTATACACATACACTTCATTTACTATAACTAGAACTGTAGCTAAGCCTTTAGAATTTCTTCACACTTATTTCACAAGCTATGGCCTTGATCTTTGTCATATTTATAGACTTCCTCCTTGAATAAACCCTTATTAAGGTGCTCCACTTGATGGCCCCTTAGGGTTTGAAAATTGAACTTCACAATCCAAGTGGCAACCTTTAGGCAAGGGCCACCTTTCAATACATCATAACAACCTTAATGCACCTTTTCCTCTCTCCACATGAATAATGAACGACAAATAGTATAATTCTTAATTAAAGTGGAATTTGTACTCATTTTCTTGATTGGATTAGGGTAGATCCCATAACAACTTAAATTTATATTTAATTATGCATTTTCACTATGATGAAGCCTTATTTCATCAAGGGCGACCTTACCATTATAAATCACAACACTCAAATTCATCTTTTAAAGTGTATTTGACCTCTCTTAAGCATTCCTTTGTAAAGATCATATATTGCCTCCTTGTGTAGCCATAATGCTAATGGAGATATCCTTTTCCCATGTTAAAGGAGCTTTTAGGCTAATTCAACAAGGGTGTTCAATTCAAAAGCTCCATGCAATGACAATTGGATCCATATGGGGATTACACTTTCCTGTACAATGTAAGAAAAATCTAGAAACTCGAACTTCCTATTAAACCTACATTTGAAATGCTAAGTAATGGTGGTGATATGGATCCAAACTTCATTGGGCCACATCACTGATTCAATCATTCAAAGGGTTTGTATATATAGTTTAATTTGTCCAAATGCTCTGCTCTGCATATGAACATGTGAAAATAACACTGCTAATCCAATGCTCGTAAGAGCTTATTCTTTGATTTGGAATGGATGATTATATAATTTGTCATGTATTTTAATACTTTCTAGGTAGAAAAAATGGAATTTTTGCCATGCCCCACTTTGGTGATTTGGGGTTTAGAGCTTTTTGTAGCCCATTTGAGGCCTTAAATGGTCATTTTTGGAGTCAAAACTTCATGAAAAATTCTCTATCATCTCAATGCTAATATACACACTGAGAAATTTCCAATGACGCAAATATCACCTCAATCATAGTATGTATGCAAAAGTGGTGCCTCTTGCAACTTGACATTTCTTGTTGACCATTATGATACCAATCAGATGCCATGTTAGCTAAAATTACTCTCACATGCAAAGCTAGTTATGTGTGGACTTTCAAGAATATTCTAGAGGGTCCAAAATCCTCACATTAATTTGGAGTTGATGCATGTACAAATCCTAACAATAACCCTAGATGACTATTAAGACACGCTAAATGTTGGGCCCCTAGGAAACATAGAGGTTCCACTCTTACTGCATTGTTTATTGTTCCATAGTTGAGCAGAGTATCTAGTAGTGGGATATTCAACCAGAATAGAGGAAGTAGAAGATCCTATAGTATCACATTGACCACATTGCCCATGGCAACTCCACAATGAGTGCATGTTTCTTTGTATTTTCATTTGATAATTGAGAAGTTAAGAGTAGAGCATCAGCCTCACCTTCTAGTTGTGTTTTTTTTTTCATATGGGATTTTCCTAGGGCATATCCAATGTTCATTGTGTGTATGGGATTTTAATTGTTTAGTTACTTTCATTTCCATGCCAATCATTTCAGTGTTTCAATTAGTAACATTAAATATAAATCTTATGTAAACATTGCCTAATAATAGATTGCATAAATGTTCAAGATATATTGTGACAAACTATTCCAATGGAATATCCATGGTGATTTACAGAGCATTCCTTCTCTGCTATGTTGTCATTAAATGCCATAAAATAATAGGTCTTCAAATATTACTTTTTTTTATGGGTAATTGCAACTTTTGTCCATCTAGGTGGCTTGGGTAGAAAGTATTTGGACCAATAACCTTTTTGATCTTATAGGGACCACACCACAAACTATCAAGATTTTCATTCTTGTTTGGCTTCTTATTATTTTTATTCCACATTAAAAGTATGCTACCTTTAAAGAAAATCCTTGGCGGGCCCTTCTATTAAACTTGCCTTTGGCTTTGTTTTGGTTTTCTACCAAACAATCAAAAGGCTTCCTCTTGCTAATATGACATGAAATAACCGATCAAAAGGCTTCCTCCTGCTAATATGACATAAAATGTTGCAATAACTCATATGTTGGTATCTTGAAGTAGATTAGCAAAATTACATTCCTTCCATCCACCAACTAAAATTGGTTGCTTCTAATAACTTCCTTCTTAGAGATCCAAATCCAATTGTTACGACACCTCTTATTATCTTCTCTAATCTTCTTTATTATTATTATTATTATCAAATTCTTATTATTAAACTTGAGCATTCAATTGTTACAACACCTCTTGTTATCTTGTCTAATCTTTTTTATTATTATTATCAGATTCTTATTATTAAACTCATTCCTTGTGGATAATAATTTGATGTCATAATCAAAACAAAACTTTTCTAATTTAACAACGATGAATGCGTAGGTTTTATTTGTAATGACTTGTCTTAGATGTCAAATCAAATGATGATTATTTCCTTTAAAAAAACTATAATAAACATAAATATATACAATTAGACATGAGTTGGATGCAATTATCTCGGTCCATTAAATTTAAGAACATAACGAAAAATAGAACAAGGGACACCATCAATCATCTTAACGTGTTTAAAAGGGTAGTAAAAACGTTACAAATCATATTCAATCAATTTATCGTGATGTTCCAAGATACACTTAGAAAAAAGGTATATGTATATCCTCAAATCCGAAAGTCACAAAAAACACACAACTGTCGTTTCATTCGCCGTGATCATTCTTTACACTAATAAAAAGCTAAGCAAAATCTATATTAATACAAATATTCGGATAAATGTAAAATTTTTATATATAGTGAAACAAAAGAGTACCTGAAGTAAAGTAAACAAGTGGATATTACTATTTTTAAAAAAAACACACACTTCTAAAATATAAGAAAGGGACACGTTAATTAAATTTCGAAAGTGATTCTAATTAAAAAAAGTGTGAAGAGTATCAACAAGTTACCAAAATCAAAGATGTAAAAATTAAAAAAAGAAAAGCACTTCAAAGAGAAGATTTAAGGCATATCGTGGGAATTATAAAGTTCTAAAAAAATCTCATAACATAGGCGTATCATACTTGTTATAAGATTTTGAATTAAATTCATGATATAGGTATATCATTGTAGTTTGGAATAAAATTATAACATATTATTTTACACACTACACCTAATTGTTATCAATTAAGGAATACGTAAATCATTAAATTATGAATTTTATAAAATTAAGTTATGATTTTACAAATAATTTTATATTTTTAGGAAATGTTTTGTTTTATAAAGAAATATAAATGTTGAGGTATTTCAAAAATCAAAATTTTAATTGTTTAAATTATGAAAAACTATTTATTGTATGGTAGATTATTAAAATAAAATATTGCAAATAAAAACATTAGAAGCCGAGTTAGTATAACATCAATAGAATATGAAAAATATATTACGAACCGGAGAAACAATGAGATAGATACAAAGATCTCAACAAATTATTAAAAAAATATGACAAAATTTCTTGTCTAAAATATCATAGTTAAAAACTACTTCCACAAGTCATGAAGTCGAAAGATACAAATTATTGCAATAAAAAACTAGAACAGGAGAATCAACATGTCAAGGATAAGCTCAACAAGGGTTTACCATCAAGAGATGAAGAAAGTCTTCGCCTAAGGAACCTCAATCAAAGGTTGCTTGAATACATAAAAGAGTTATTTTAAAGCCCCATCCATCATTCATGATTATTATATTAGTTATGGTTACACCAACTTAGTGGTGGCTTGAAAAAAAAGGTTAACTTATTGGTAGGTTATATTATGGTCACATTATCTTCTATTTATAATAAAAGAGATTCATTTGTATAGACATCTCATATTGTCTTGTGCATTGAATCCAAGGTAAAAGGAGGCAATCCTCCCCTCCAAGAAGCTTATTACTCATTAATTCTTTATCATTCTTGAGGCATAGAGCTACTTTGATTTATGTGTTAATGCTATTTGGGGAATTTGATTCATAGTATTTGGTATTAGAGCATCAAGTCCTTAGATGGACTCTTTCAAAATGGTTCATCTTGCCATTTTTGCTATACCCTTTTTTATGGGAAGTTTTAAACAACAAATTTTTTGGGATCTTAAGGAGAACTAGCATACTGTATGTGGTAATAATTTCAAGTTTTGGTTTGTTATAATTTTGGAGTTATAGTTTGTGAAAATTAGGGTTTTGGACTAGTCCAAAAACTAGTCTCAAATAGGTATTCCAGGTAAAACTATCTTATGTTGAACATGTATTATCATTGATGTCAAAGGATCAAATGTTGAAACCAAGGGTTATCATTGATGTCAAAATACATGTGTTGTAATTGATGTCAAAGAATAAAATTGATGCCAAAGAATACAATGTTGCATCTTTGTGTTATCACTGATATCAAAGATGATTGAAGAGCATGAATGCTTCCTCACACAAAGTTAGTTTGAAGAAATACATATGGAGGAATGTGGAAGTTCATAAAGAGAAAAAATCCCACCATGACACTGGTCACATGTGTGCATATAATAATCCTGAAAGAAGAATATGAAAAATGGCAGTTTTACGCAAATATTGCTTTGGTATGGGACTTATGAAGAAGAGTATGAGATACGAATATGTATGTAAAAGTCCCCCAAAAAATGGCATGTGGCACAAGACTTATGAATAAGAATATGATATATGAACTTGTGTCCAAAAGTACCACAAAGAAGATGGCATATGTGTGCCAAACCCCACAGAGTTGTATTACGATAAGTGAAATGTTGACACAGATCATAACTTGTTCAAAAAGAAAACAAGTGGGGGTGTTATTCAAGGATAAGGACCTTCAACAAGTGGACACACCTATTGAGATAGGAAGAGTATAAATAAGCAAGAAATGGATGTGTTGAAGTAAGCTAGTAGAATGAAGACTTGAAGATAATTTGTTTTGGACAAGCTTTGTTTTCGTGTGGTATTAATGGCTTGTTGATCGCAAAAAGAGTTTATGTAGTAGAGTAGAAGTGCGTAGATAAGAAGATGATGAACAACAAGAAGAGCACTATATGGAATGATACTCATATTCAAGATGTGCAGAGACTATACTCAGTGAAAGACACAGACCACAGAACTGTAGAGTCTGTGTGATACATAAAGATCGAATATATTGCACTCTTTATCGCACATCGCAGTTACATCAACTGATTGTCTTGATGCAGATATTTATAGGCAAGACATAGAGAAGAAGAGTAACAACAGTTGTAGTTTTCAGAGAAGGTAATTTGAATATTGTATTTCTTTGCTCTTTTTTCTATTCTAAGGGAGAGGGGAAGTGGAAAATATAAGGGAGTTAGAGATTCCTTTGAGTAGGTGTTGGTAAAACTTCTCAGGAAGGTAGGATGGGGAAAGGAACAAGGAGTTGCAACTTCCTTTCAATCACAAATGGTAAAACAAATTCAGGGGGTTGGAGCCTCTAGTTAGAGCTGGTAAATATAATTAGTCATTTGGAGCTTCCTTCCAGTTGAAGTTGGTAAATATAATTTGGGAGTGGATGCTTCCATTCAGTCGAAGCTGAAGAAACAATTTGAGGTTGCAGTTATCCATGAGTTGGTGCATGGTTTCTACAAGTTGTATTTTGTGCAGTAAAAAATACATTTGTTTAGGTTGGTGCCTAAAGTTCGTGAGTTGGTGCTCGTGCAGATCGAATTCATTGCAACTCAGTGCTTGTAACCATCATATTGTTACTTGTGAATCAGGTTGATGCCTAAAATGAGTTGGTGCTCATGTTTGGGTATTGCACTCTCCAATTGATGTAATAATTCATTTTATATATAGATATACATATAATTATTCTTCAGTGTTTGTGCACAATTATGCTTGTTTCTGCTAAAATTTTTTGATTGGTGGAAATAGCTTAGATATCTGCACTTATAGTGATTCATTCTCCTCTTAGTATAAGATAAATCCAACAATTGGTATTAGAGTGGGTGTATTCAGTGACAAATTAACATATGGAAGAGAGATCCATTGTACATATGGACAAACAAGAAGGATTGTCTACAAACAAAGCATCAAACTTTGATGGCTCCAATTATACATTTTGGAAAATACGAATGGAGATCTATTTGCAATCTCTTGGTATGGATATCTGGAAATCAAAAGAGGATAGATACAGATTTCCAAAAGAAAATGTAGATGAATCAGAGGAAACTGATGAGCACACAATTTCTAAAACTACGCCAGTTGACCCAGAAAATAGAAGATAGTATGAGTGGAATGAAAAAGCAAAGAATGCAATTCTCTTTGGGCTCACTGATGCTAAATTCACTTAAGTTATGTAATGTGGTAAAACAAAGGAGATCTAGGACAAACTAAAGATAATTTATGAAGGGGATAAAAAGGTCAAGAAGGCCAAGCTGCAAACCCTCTCTGTGCGGTTTGTAACGCTGAAGATGAAAGAGGAGGAAGCTATTGCAACATATTTTCTTAGAGTAGATGAAATAGAGAATTCCATAAAGGGACTTGGAGAAACATTTGAACAAGACTCAATTGTATAAAAGAACTTGGGAACCTTGCCTTCACGGTTCAATTCAAAGGTATCAGTCTTAAAATATAGATATAACCTGGACAAACAGACAAAAGATGAGCTCAATGGAATTTACACTGCTTATGAGATGAGGAATGAACCAGAAAATATCCAGAAAGGAAAACAAAAGTAAAGCCACAAGGAAACCTAAAAACAACAAGAATGAGTGCAAGAACATATCTAACATGTATGATGAAGAAGAGGCTAATTTTGTGAGAAAGTTAAAATGAGGACAACGCAAGTACAAAGGGAAGTTACCCTTCAAGTGCTTAAAATATGATAGGGTTTGACACTTTCCTTCAAAATGTACATATCAAGGAAAAAAGAAAGTGAGAGTGAATAAGAATCAAACTACCAAGAATGAAGGAGTAAGCACCAACAAAATAGAGTTGGGGATAGAAAGAAATTTCTAAGGTGGAGGAAGAGCCTGTACAGTAAGGAGAATAATCGTTCATTAGAGGAAGAGGATGGCAATGATAGTCCAAGATATGTACTATTTATGGCATTAATTCATGATGAAAAATCAACAAAAGAAGGGAGATCATTAGTCAAACAGAATCCTGGGAAGCACATTGAAACCATCAAAGAAATGGACATATAATGGGATTTATATGTCCTCACCAAAATTTGAGTCTAAAGAAAAGTCAAGCTGCACTAAAGAATCCTCCAAATTAGAAAAGAAGAATGAAAGAAAATTTCGGTACAATGGAATCAGTTTACCATCCTCAAAGACTAAAGTAAAAGTGAATTCAAATAAGCATTACGGACCATGTAAATAGTTTTGTTCTTGGTTGAGTATGGATGCTCCAATTTTTTTCCACTGCCTTTGAAATTCCACTTCAACCGTACTCCTTATTAATATGTTTGTCTTTCTTTACCAAAGAAACATATATACTAGTTGATCTAGTATATCCCTCAAATCTATCACAAGTCACTCCAATGGAAGACAACAAAAGTTTCTTTCTTCCATTAATTATGATTCCAGTTGTAGGTCCTCTCCTGTCATTTAATCTTTTTGTTCTTTTCCCTTCTCCACATGACCTTTTTATACACCATGTAGTATATGAATGCCATTTTGGTCCAAATGGCACCTCAAATCCTCTAAAATTTTTCTTTCTCCTTTTAGAAGGGCTTGAGAATCCATGCTATGTTTTATTCTCGAGGAAGATAGTTAGTGATTGGAATCATAGAGTTCTTCATTTCCTTCCAAAAAAATTGGGTATTTTATCATTGTCTTAGTTGGGTTCTTTAATGAATCCATAATGGATGATGGGTAAATATACTTTGATTAAACCAAGTTGAGTGCCAAAGTCCTTTTCCATAAACAATCGTCATGCTTATTTTTGTTTAAATTTCCTTCGCAACAATTTCCAAATCCTTTTACTCCTCATTGTACTAATTCCTTCAATTTCCACAACTTTTTCCATTGGACTAGATAAATATTCTTCATTATATAACCCCAACCCATCAAAAAATTTGAAATATTTTGATTTAACATAACATTAGCCATCTTCAAAATAAAAGATAAAGGTAAACAATAGACTAGAATTACCTTCACACCTTCACCAACGACCAAACCTATAATAGCCATTGCCCCAACATGCATTCTTCTTGTGAATTCTTTTATGAGCTAAATCTATTCCTTGTTGAAATAAGAAATTGGTTCCAACACGGCCTATATCCACAAAGCATGTCAAAACTGTATCATCCGAGTTAGCATGGATCTAAACATTGCTTGTTCAATCTACACTATCTAACTATTACTTGGAATGAAGGACCAACACTCTATTGTACAAGTTCAATTGAACTTTCCATCAACATAGATCCATCTTAAACCCAAATCGATCAAGCACTGAGAGGGATCCAATTTCTTGAGGTATATATTTTTTTAATCTTAAATTTTGTTACACATAAAAAAAAAATTACACCATTGAAATATTTGATCAGTCTCAATACTTGATATATACAGGTTTAAGATGGATCTATATTGGTTTTTATTTTTATATTTATTAGCCAACATGGATTTTTTTAATAAATTTTTTATTTGGTTTTAATTTTTTATTTTATGTCGACCGACATGGATTTTTTTAATTACTTTTTATTTGGTTTTATTTTTTATTTTATGAGCCAACATGGATTTGTTTTAATACTTTTTATTGTTTGTAACATAACGTTATGTTATGTTGTGTGACAACATCTCCGAGCGACAAGGTTGTAGAGCACCTCAACATGAATTTTTTTAATTACTTTTTATTTTTGGTAACAAAATGTTACATTACGTTACATGGTGATATCTTCCCCATCCTAGGTTGTTAGAACACCTTGACATTTGAGATGTTGTATAACTTTGTTCTCCTCAAATAGAGAAAAAAAACAAGATGTTTTGGAAATACCACCATAAATTTCTCTTGGAAATTTAGAATTTTGTAAAACCTATGACATTGTAGATAAGACATATCAAGCTACTATTAGAAAATTTTAGACTCAAAAGGGTTGAAATTTTAGAGTTACCTTATATGGAAGGTTAATCAACAAGACAATGTCCAAATCAAGGTTGTAAAAGGTATGGAACTTACAATTGACATGTGGTTGAGATATATTTTTGGTGTGATTACAAAAGTGTGATAAAATTATATTATAGAATATTTATAGGTAAAAATTATTGTTAACTCACATGGAAAAGGGTGGAGCAAAAATTTCTACACCACTTAAACCTCCATAGAGATCAACCATGACTCATGAAGAAAATGAAAACTATATAAATAAATATCCAATTTGGAGAACAATTTTAATGGATTGGGTAATATGCCAATGACACATGTTCAAGTGTTAAACACACAAAAATAAATAGATAATACTATGAAAATAATGGATCAAAATATTTATTAGAATATGGTCAAGTTCATACAAACCCTAGAGGCAAGGCTCCCTAAAATGATAATGGTGTGATAATGTGACCCAAGGAACTCATGAAAATAAATATAGTATTCATGTGGAACAACTTTCCATTAGTACATATATTCCATGTCAAGGATTTAACCCTAATATTGGAGCTAACTGGGGATGGGTACTTAAGGGTATTTGTTTCCATAAGGTTGAATTAACAAAGTTTTGATGGATGAGATGTCTTTACATGGGAGAACCAAATAGAGAAATACTTTAAATTGCATTAGACTATGGATGATATGAAAATGATTTCCTCAGTGTCTTTGCATTTTGAGGCAAAACCCTATCAATGGTATCAATGGGTAGTTAAAAGGAATCCTCTTCCTTATCATTATACTTAGGGTCTATAAAGTTTGGAAACAATTTATTGTAGTTTGTTGAAAATAATCAAGTACTTAGGTTCTATTGAAGATTAAAATTCAGAATTTCAGGTACTATCCACAAGGGTGGAAACATAAATGGACAACATCTCTTAGAATCTTACACATGTGGAATAAAAGAATACATTAAACATGATCTTTTATTAAAACATGCTAAAAATGTTATATAGAATCTATGTAATATTATAATCATGTTCAAGATAAGAATATGGCTAAACCTAAGGCTACCATTATAACATATGCATGCAGTAGAGATAAAATCGTGCCTCATAGGGGAACACTATCTTAAGCTACTTGAATATCATAGAAGGAAATGGATGAAAGAAGATAAAAATGACTATTCTTTTGTTGTAATAACATGGTTAAATTTTCATAAATTTTAAGAAACAAAATTGTTCACTTTGGAGAATAATGATGAGGAAGAAATAGAGTAATCCACACAAATATGCAAGGAAGAACCTATGAACCAAAAATAGTAGGGAAAATATGTTGACATTTTGCACAAGATATATTAAGGCACATGTGAAGTATTAGTTCATGCATTGGTAGGTGTATCAACATCTAAAATCGTCAATATTTTGGGATACATTAATAAGCAAAGGATCATAGTACTTATCAATTCAGACAGTACACATAACTTTATTGATAAAAGATTATCAAATAACCTCAATTGTTTTGTGTAACTAGGGATAAGATTTTAATACTAGTTTTTAATGTGGGAGGTATTTATTGTGGAGGGAAATTCTATAACATTAAACTTATTATGGGAGACTATAGTTTATTAATCCCCATCTATTCCATTCCCATTAGAGGAGTAGATGTTGTTCTACGGATTCAATGGTTGAGAACCTTGGGTACAATTTATGTAAACTATAATGAATTATACATAAGGTTTGAATTGGAAGGAATTCAATACAAATTCAAAGGGTTAAAATATACACCCTCTTAAATTGTCATATCCCACACAATGGAAATATCATAAAAAGTATTGTACTATAGTTATTGATATAATTTATTCTATGGAAGTGAAGCATGAACATGAAAATCTCCCAAGTGACTTTAAATGTACCTTGGAAAAGAACTAGATTTTTCCAAGATATTCCTAAGGAGATAAATCCATATAGAGACAATGAGCATGAAATTCAGCACATAAATGGAAGTACTCCTCATAAAAGGTCTTATAGATATCCACATCAACAAAAAGGAAATATTGAGAAAATGGTACAATAAATGTTCGATGTAGGTATTATTCAATCAAGTAGGAGTTGATTTTCAACACAAGTAGTGATGGAACTAAGAAAAAAATATAATGTTTCGAGGATGTGTCATAATTATAGTGATCTAAATAAAATAATTGTCAAGGATAAATTCCCTATTCCAAAATTTGTTGAGCTATTAGATGAGCTTCATGGTGTGTCTTATTTCACAAATTTAGATCTTAATATAGGATACCACCATATCAAATTATGATAAGAAAACATTCCCCAAAAAAATTCTAGAACACCTGAACGTCACATTAATTCTTGGTCATTCCTTTTGTTTTAAATAATGTTCCTTCTATCTTTCAAAGCCTTACTATGAACAAATTTTTTTGACCTCACCTTAGAAATTTTATGTTTATTTTTATTTTTATGATATACTATTTATATAAAACCATTGGAAGAACAAATTAAAGATGTGGATCAAATCCTAAATTTTCTTTTTATTAATAATTGTATGTAAAAAGGTGAAAATGTGTTTTTGGGAATCAAAAGGTAGAGTATTTGTCCCAAAAGGTAGAGTATTTGGGTCATATTGTTTCAAAGGAAGGGGTTAAGGTGGACCATCAAAATATTCAAGCTATCACGAAATGGTCCATTCCTAAGAACATCAAGAGTATTAGAGGATTTTTGGGTCTTACAAGATATTATAGGTTTTTTTTCAAAGAATTATACATGCATTGCATGCCCACTCACATATATATTAAATAAAAATTTATTTGTATGGAATGGAGAGGAGACCCTTGAATTGTCACTCTCAATGGATGCTACGTCTTCCACACCACTCTTGGAATCACCTAATTTTGGTAAAACATTCATACTCAAATATGATGCACGAGGAAAATGAGTTCAAATAGTGTTGATGCAAGAAGGGAGACCATTGGAATTTGAAAGTAGATAATGTAAGGGAAATACTTGGTGAAAATTACTTTTGAAAGATAAATGGAAGAATTTTTCATGTAGTAAAAACAAGGAGATAATACTATTGCTGATAGGTTGAGACCAGGTCACTAATGAAAGAGACAACAAAGGTCTTGTAACATAGAATTATGTTGGAATATACTAAACCTATTCAAAACTTAGGATACAATAATTAATCATTATTTGATTAATTATCTACCCACTAGCTTAATTAATTGGCATCCACTTGCACCTTAAAGTCAACACATGCCATCTATACCTCATGAATGCTTTATTTCTGATTCTGGGTTGATCTTGACCACTTTATGGAAATCCAAAATTGGTAACTGTGCTTTACTATATATTCTTCTTTATTATGCTTTATCCTGCTTTTTCGTGTATAAGGTAAATCTAGTTAACTAGGAAACTGGGTTCCTTTGTTCCCAACCCACCCTTCATGAATTTCTCTCCATTTTCCAGGATTAACATGTTCTTCCATCACTGTTGAAAACTCACTCATGATTTTTCTAATTCGTGAGTTCCTTGAATGATTTGGGAAGTGCTTTAGCCACTTATGGGGGTTTATCATATTTGGTAATTCTGATTTATGAGCTATCAATGAGTTGGCTTCCATAAAATCAAATATCCTTTATAAGGATGTATTACCATTGTAATAATATCAATTATCATTTATTGATCATTCATTAATGTGTGTTCATTAATTCCTCTTCTTCTCTCCTTATGCTAATTCTATGCAATTCCTAGTGATGTTAATTGTGTGCTTAGATTCTTAGCTTTGGAATTCATGTTTCCATCAAGGATTTATAGTTTTGACATGGTATCAGATCTTTGGGAGCTCATCAATTAATTATCCTTTAAGATTTGTAGGTTTATTTGTAGGTGCAGCAACTTCAATATGGATTCGAAAGTTCCTCTACTATCTCCTTTCAACTATGCTGATTGGAAGCCAAAGATGAGCGCATACTTGAAGAGGCAAAGTCTCTTTGATGTCTCAATTGGTGCTTTGAGTGAACCTGAGTCTTATGAAGAGAATATTGACTAGTTGAATAATTTTGATATAGCTTATGGAATCATGTGCTTGGCAATGTCTCCAAATATACATCATCTCATAGATTCTGCTGAATATCCATTTGAGCTTTGGAAAAATTTGGAAAAAGATTTTGGTGTGTAGGAAGTAGAAGATGAAGCATGGAGCAAAGCCAACAACTCCTCACGTGCTCTCTCTCAATATGTATTGGCCTCTAAATTCTATGATGAATAATTTTATCATACAGTTCATGTTGCTGCTACCCTCTTTGATTCGAATGCTTCCTCCTTCAATGAAGAAGAAAATATTGAAGAGCAATATTTGTTCGTGTCTCTTGAAGATACTGATGATGAAAAAGAAGTGTCAGATGGAGATTCTATTGTCATTGCTGATGATTCACTCACACATTCATTGTTCTCTATGTCTTCTATCTTAGAGTCTGAGATCTATGCGCCATATCCTTCACACTTTGTGCATAACTCTCTCATTGATGGTGCACAACCCAGTGAATTCCAGGATGTTTGTTTAGACATATAAATTACTATTAGTGTCTTTCCACTTACCATAATTGATATTATGTGATTTTTCATCTCCTCCTTTATTCTTGACATCAATCCTCAGATCCTCCTTGAAGATTTTGAACATCTCCTTCCTTCCTCCTTTCATACTTCTACTATAGAGGATTCATTATCAGTGTATTCCCATGAGTCTACTGATATGCATAAATGTGTTCTTTTGGATTCTTTGGAAGCTAGACTAACCCTTGGATCCTATGCATTCACACTCTTTGATCCTATGCCTTCTCTATGTTCCTACATGATCACTTGCACACATCCTCTCTATGTAAATGAAGTTAGAGACCTCATACATTCGCTTGGACTCTTATTTCACCTATATGGAGCTGATTATATATTTACTGGTTCGAATTTCAAGTCATTACATCATCTTGGAGCTGATTACAACTCTCAATATCTTTCACATCATTGGATCTCAGTTGTTCTACATGGTCCTAGTTTCCATTCTCCAGCTATCCTTGATCCAGGTGAGCGGATTTCTCTTCTTCCCAAGAAGATGATTCCTCCAGAAATCAGCATTTAGTTTGGAGCAACATCAACAACATTTTTGGTTTTCCTCTCATGTCCTATCTTGAGGGAGGATTTTCCCCATGTGGTTTTTCCTCTTTCCTCAACTTTTTTGGACATAATAATTGTGAAAGGGTGACCATAGCCTTGTTGCTAAGCCTTATATGCATCCATATGCATCTATATATTTGACATACCATCATAAATTTAGACTTAAACGGGGGTGTTGGAATATATTAAAACCACTCAATACTTAGGATAAAAAATTAATCATTATTTGATTAATTATCTACCCACTAGCTTAATTGGTTGGAAACCACTTGCACCTTAAATTCAACACATGCCATCTATACCCTAGGAATGATTTATTTCTGATTATGGGTTGATCTTGACGACTTTATGGACATCCGAAATTGGTAACTACGCTTTACTGCAGATTCTGCTTTATCTTGCTTTTCTGTGGATAAGGTAAAGCTAGTTAATTAGGAAACTAGGTTCCTTTGTTGCCAACCCATCCTTCATGAATTTCTCTCCATTTTGCAGGAGTTAGCATGTTCTTCCATCACTCTTGACAACTCACTCATGCAAGTTTGCTAATTCGTGAGGTCCTTGACTGATATGGGAAGTGCTTTAGCCACCTATGGGGGTTTATCATATTTGGTAAGTCTGATTTATGAGCTATCAATGAGTTGTCTTCCATCAACTCAAATATCCTTTATAAGGATGTATTACCATTGTTATAATAATACATTATCATTTATTGATAAATGAATGATCATTTATTGATAATTCATTAATGTGTGTTCATTAATTCCTCTTCTTCTCTCCTTATTTTGATTCTCTGCAATTCCCAGTGAGGTTAATTGTGTGCTTAGATTCTTAGCTTATTTAAGAATTCATGTTTCCATCAAGGCTTTAGAATCCTGACACATTCTACCCTCTTCTATAATGTATCCTATTTAACAATGAAAGTATTCCTGGAATCTTTCGTATTTTTGGCATAACATTTCTCTATTAACTTGGAATTGGGAAGACTTTGGACCATTGGAAATCTATTGAAATTCTCTATAACTTTTCTGTTTTGAGTTTTTTCTAATTCCTTACCGTTTGTCTCGTGGGCCTTTTAGTAAGAAATCATCTTTTAAAAGATGCTTTTAAAAAAATATCTTTTAAAATATAGTTTTTAAAAAGCATATTTTAAAAGATGCTTTCTTACTAAAATGATCGCCTCGAAAAAACGGTAAGGAATTAGATAAACCAAAAAACAACAAAGTTGTAGAGAATTTCAAGAGATTTTGAATGGTCTAAATTACTTCGAATTCCAAGTTATGAGCGAAATGTTATGCCCAAAATACAAAAGATTCCAATAATATTTTCACTTTTTGTTACATATGATATGTTTTGGGAAAAATAAAACCTTATGAACGATTTATATGTGCTTGAATTTTCAATCCTCCTAGAAGAAGAATGTGTCACTTGAAATACAATCAAGACTCTAGATAAATGGGGAAACATCTTAAGGATTAATGCAACCTCAATCATTTTGGTTCATTAACATTCAAGTATTGTTGATGTAAAATAAAGATAATCATGCAACAATTGTAACATAAACACCATTATACCTTATTAATTAGAAATACAAAGCAAATTCAATATTAAGACACATTACACATAAATTTTAAAAGGGGGACTCCCGTAGAATCCTCATTTTATTCATATCTTTAGAATGTTTCCATAATAAATCTCCATCCGTTATAATGAATTATCATCCAACAACCATAGACACAGAAGGATACCCATAGGTTTTAAAATATCTTCCCAGCCATGTACACTCTTCATTAGCTAATCCTCTTCAACTAATGACCAATGATTAATAAATGATGATCAACCCATTTCCCCAAACCTTAATTGATTTTTATACAAATTAGTTGTTAATATTGACCACATTAAGACAATTAAAACCAAATCAATCTATGTTGATTCATTAATGATGTTCCCTGTAACCATTGTTCACTGAATTGCATCACATCCTTTGTGTTCCTTTTCCATATCTCTTGTGTAAATAACCATTCTTATTTTGAACTACCCATCTTTCATGGCCTTGTTGGCTTAAACTTTGATAGACTCGGTTCACTAACAAAAAACAAACAAACCCCAAGACACTATCCCTTTCGACATCACCTGCAACCAAGTGAATTCTCACTTGAAGTACCTATGGGAACTACAGGACCGTGTTTGTGCATCAGTGAAGGGAAGAGGAAAATATTCTACAAAATAATCCATCAACAGATATTCGACATACACCAACAAAACCATAAAACAACATAGTGCATACATTAACTACACGGTAATATTGTAAGTTAGATTACAGGAAGATTATTATTATTAACACTTAGCATTAGTGCAGAAATCAAACATAACATTTACAATGCACCATGAACACCAGAAGCCCAAAATGGGAGAAAACCACAAAAGTGCTTAGTTATTTATATATCTTATTACATAAAGAACTTCATTTAGATCCACACACTCATCCTGCAAACGTATAACTCTTATTCTCTCAATACATCGCATATCTATGCACATTTCCTGCGGATCAGTCTCTTTAGTTTCAAAACAAGATCATCACCATACTAGCAACAACAATACAACACTGCTTTCACACAACCTATTATCACTCCAGGAAACTCCTCTAGGTTGTAGCTCAGGGATGCCTGGTAACTTAAATTTTTTAGGGTTTTCTAATATGGATCAAGTCAGGTGACCTATATGACCTTCCACTCTCAAGACATGCATGAAACTCAATCAGGTACAAGGATTTTAGTTACCACTATTCAGAGGTTTACAATAAGGTGCAAGGATGGAGAACTCATCAGGCTAGTAGATTTACACACAAAATAGATGCATATAAATGGCTAAATCATGATAAGGATGGTACTTATAATTCAAATCACATCAATATGCCAATAGGGTGACATATATCAGTTATTAATTAACTTGAATTTAAGCTTAATACACATTCAAGCATAAGCACAGAAAAGACAGAAATGGAAGCTGAACAAATGATAACAAAAGAGCTTATATTAAATCATGAACAAAATGAGAAGCTGACAATAGTATGGTCTACAAGTCCCCAAAGTCGAACCTTTTCCATAAAATAAGTCTTATGCTTTATAGCCTTTACAAAATATACAGATCCTGAAAACTTGGATCTGTTTTTACAAAAAATAAACAAAATAATAGTTTTTTGCAAATTAGGTTAAAAAACCCTAATTAACTACTTGTCTAACTAACTGAAGAATTAGTTCATTGTATGAACCTTCAGATAACTGAGGTAACTGTTGGAAATCACTACTACTGGCCCTATGCTGGTTAAGTCACTGTTTTCTTTTGACAGCTAGGTGTTGGTGACCTTTTCCACTATTATGTCATAGTAAAACTGAAACAGACCTTTCCGGATGCTTTCTTCTGCGTCTTTCATCTTCAGACTTTGTCCCTGAGCCATCTATATTCACCCAAAACTGGTCCTGCGAGCCAAAATTTAATTTTAAGCCTCTCTCTGCTTTCGGTGGTTAAGAGACCAGACTATCAGAACTGTTAGCTGCCAAAAGCGGTGCTTTTGGTGGCTAATGAACTGCCACTGCGTCCGCCTAAGCCACCGAAATCCCTGTTTTCCAAAAATTATTAGGTTTCTTCCAAAAATGTTCATTTAGGTATATTTGCTCAACTTTCTTCTTCAGTAGGCTTTGTGCTAGGAGGGTTAACAACAACCTGGCTAGTTTTGGGAGGCTGAAGGCTAACTGCAGCTTTAGCTAGGGTTTCCAACGTGGGGTGGCTGCTAGGGTTTTCCTTGGCCTCCTTTAACTACAGTCTTTGGAGCCTAATAATCTTTTATAATCTAGTATTGTCTTTTAGGTACCTTGTATTCAGTCTCTTTAAGAAAATATATTTTGCTCTCTGCTCTAGGTAATATTTATGTAGCAGCTTGTTTCTACTGGTCAATGCAGCATTATTTTTCTTTATTTCCCTTTCCAAAATTTCCATCTCATAAATTTTCCTCAATAATTGATTTATCTTTTGAGTTTTGGGCTTGCTGGAGGAATCCTTCTCTGCTGGTTCCTCTTGCTCCTTTGGTGTGGGGGATGGTAGTTCTTCAGTCACTGCTACAATCTACAGAGCTAGGTCTGCACCTTCCTCTTGCTCCTCTTCAGAATTTGAGTAGGGTAGATTCACAATATTCTCATTGTGTGTTTCAACTTCCTGGCCCTTCTCACTAAAGTCCAAGTTCATTTTTACCTTCTTGGCCTTGGAAGACGAGGGAGGCTATTCTGCTACTGCTGGGGATATAGCCCTCCTCTTTCTTGTCCCACTCCTTGGTGTGCTAGACTTTTTGGCAGGATACTTTCCCTTCTATTCTAGATGAAGGCCTATCTCAAATCCTTTCCAAAACAAGAAATAAGGCCATGCCATATTCCTTCTTTTCAGCAACTCTTGGATCAACAGTTGTATAAGGCCATGGTGAGACAGTCTGCTAGCAATCTTGGTTGGCTGGGATTTCACTTGGTGTGCCATCTTTCCCAAAATTCTGTGTAAGTAAAAGGGAAAATTTAGTGGGCTTTTACCTATGAAGTGGTTCATTAAATTGAAATGGTATATCATGGCTCTGTTATATCTTCCTTCACATGTTAGGTAGACCACAATGGCCTTTAGAAATTGTTGCCACCTCTCTTCCAGTCAGGATGATGACACACTCTTCTTCCACACCACTCCTCTATGCTCAGGCTTTAGGTAAGACCTGAACTCTACATCTTTTGGTATGATGGTTTTGAACCATTTTTCTCCTGTGCCAGGGAGTTTAGTCACTTCAGAGATTAGGGTTTCATATATGTGAAATTCCTCTTTGCCTATGACTGCCTTTGAACCATCAAATGAGAGGGCAAATGCCTCAGCCACCTGCTGATGGGAACCTTGTATCTTCTCACAAAACCTGTAGCAGCCAGCATCTTGGAAGAGTTTACAAACCTCTGGATGTGCTTCCAAATAGTTGATATCTCCCAACTCCTTCCTGAGAGCAGGTCGTCCCTTCTTCATATTGATGAATGCCACTCCTAGGTACCTGCAAAAATAATTCTAAGCTCTGTATGACAGTGTGTTAGTAGGCTACTTTCTCAAAGATGGTTTTCATGGTGGAGAGGAATGATAAGATCGAAAGTGAAATGTGCTCGAGTTTTTGGCACTGATTATGAGGGTTTTTGCTGTCATGATGGATGCTGAGGTCATAAGGTGATGGCAGTAGCTGATATTCTCCATTTCCTTTACCCAACAATCATATTACAAATCATCCTGGGTACTTGGTGAGCTTTCTGCTGTTCTTTTGGACATGTGGAATAAAAATGAGGGTTTCCAATCCCATCAGTCCTTTATCAGTTCTATAATGATCTCCTTCACTTATTCCCACACGCGGTTATGCAGGCTCAAGTCCTTTCAGTGTTTTTTCATGCCCTTCACTGATTGTTTATCTTGCTGATGGGGTTTGATTTGACTACTTTGTAACTGTTTCCACATTTTACCTTTTTCGGTGGTTAATAGCCTTCGAAATTTTGTCTGCTAGTCACCGAAAAGATGGCTTTCAGTGGCTAATGAAGTGATATCCCTTTCGCTTAAGCCACCAAAACCATTATCCCAGCGTCGTGGTGAAACACAGCTTTCAGCGGATAGTGGCCTTGCCGAAAAACCCTTTTAACCGCCGAAAACCCGTCCTTCCGGTGGCTAATGAAATTTCTGAGCTTTCGCCTAAGCCATTGAAAGCGCTTTTTGCATTTTACTCGCTCGGGTCTGCTTTCGGTGGCTTACTTTTATCCTACGTTAAACCGTTAACTGCTAAAACATAGCCTTTTAGTGGCTAATGAGTTATTAAAAGCCTCTCCTAAGCCACCGAAAGCTATAACTTCCAAATTTTTCAACCATATAAAAAACAGAGACTTTCAATTTGTTAGTCATCCTCATATCTTTCATTTCATAAATCAAATTATTCATACTCTCAAAATAAATTTATTTTGGGAGATAACATCTAGCTCCTACTTGGGTATGGGAACCTCCCAATGAGGTCCCAAGAATCCTAGACCAAAATTCCTTTCCCCGAAAACAACTAAAAACTTAACACTATCATTTACTGTTCCATTGGGCATGGAGTTTATTCTGTAAGCAAAAACAACCTACTAACTACTAATTTACAATGACAAGGCCTTAGAGCCTCAAATACAGTAAAGTTTCAGAAACTGCCCATTCACTGGGCCATCAAACACCTCTTCCCCTTCCAGATTCTACAATTTGAACGTGTTATTCTTATGTACCTGAGCTATCACAAAAGGGCCAATCCACAAAGAATCAAACTTTCCATTTTTGCCCTTGTCCTGTCTGACAGCATCCCACTTTAGGACCCAATCTCCAACCTAAAAGTTGTCTACTTTCCCCCTTTTGTCAAATGTGCCCTTTATCCTCTGTTAATGGGCTTTTGATTTTCCTATCACTTGTTCTATGATTTGTTGTAACTGCACCAAGTCCATCATCCTCCTCACCATATCATTTGGTTCATCTTCCTCTTCCTGAAAGAATTTTGCCACTGGCAGAATGAGCTGAATAGGAAAAATGGCCTCAGTACCATAAACTAAATTGAATGGAGAAGTCCCTATAGATATTTTGTCTGTTACCCTATCACCCCATAAAGCAAACTTAAGCTTAGAATCCCAGCTTTTATGGTTTGTCTCCAGTAGTTTCTTGATGATCCTGACTAGGATTTTGTTGGATGACCCAGCCAGGCCATTGCCTTGAGGATAATAGGATGTGGAATGCACCAGTTGAATGCCCATTGAATCACACATTTTAACTAATTCCCTAGTGTTATCAACCCAAATGGCACTTCTCCATCTGAGTGCCGACAATTCACTTGTTGGCACACAAAAGGACATTTATGGATTGAAGGTTGCCTAAAACACTATATATGGGCATGTTATGAAATACATTCACTATCCATCCAGCTTGCCATTTTTACCTTTTCATATGTCAATTGCTGTATGCGACTTTTCCTATAAGCAACCCGCGTACATATGCGACTTTTCCTACAGCATATTGCATAATGTACATGAGTATTGTCATTGCAACCCGCGTACAGATCTGTATGCGGGTTTCCCTTATAGCAACTCGCGTGTCATACACGGGTTGCCAGTATCAATACTCACGTACACCTTCCTTTGAAATTAAAAATAATAAATCACAATTAATGGAGATGTGTTAAGCCCTAATCAATAACTATCTTAACTATCTCAACCTCCTCAACCTTCTAAACTACTCTATTTTACTAAGTATAAATAGAGGCCTTGGGGAGGGCATTAATCAATCATACTTGGAGAGCAAAGTTATGCTGGTGGTATCTATTCAGAAGTCTTTGGAGCAGCAGAACTCAGAATCCTTTGGTTGCAGAGGAGTCCTTGTTTCAGGCATTGGGTTGTAACCTTAACTCATTCACTATTGTTGATAAAGAGAATCCGTATTCCAAATGTGTGTTGAATATCTTTCATGTATCATGGTTTGATGAATATTTATGATTAAGCACTCAATATATTGTTTATCTAACTTGTCAAATATACATATATAAGTTTGCATTTGGAGTATTTGCTCTTTGCAGGTGAAGGAGAAACATCCCTGAAATCTTTGGAGGAGAAGCAGAGCGGGAGAAGACAAAGATTGGATCAACCGTCGTGAATCGGGTGAGTCCATCCTATCTTCCTATTTCCTTTCTATACTTTAAAGCTGATTGTCTGCAAGTTTTAAGAGTACGTTGGTAACCCCAGAACTTCATTTATAAGGTGTTTATTCCTGAACAACACCTAGCTTTGAAAGCAGGTGCATGATCAGTTACTAACCTTATTGGGCAGCCAAACCTGCTAAATATATTCTCATATAAAAATCTCATGATCACCTGATGAGTGGAATTCCTAGTGGGTACTGTCTCTATCCATTTGGTAAAGTAGTCTGTGGCTACTAGGATCCATTTATGCCACCCACTGGAAGATGGATTTATTTCACCTATGAAATCCAGACCCCATTGCTAGAAAGGCCCATTCACCACAATAGGCCTAAGGGGCAAGGGTTTGAGCTGCTGCTTCCCTATAAATATTTGGCATTGGTTAGAGGCCCTTACAAAAGTACATACATTAGCAAAAAGGACTGGCCAATAGTATCCCACTCTTAAGATCTTGTGGGCTGTGGTTTTCCAATAATGGTGCCCCCCACATGTGTTGGAATGAAAGTGATGCATGACCTGCTATGCTTATTCTTTATCTAGACATCTCAACAAAATTCCATACTGATCTTTCCAGTACAACAGTTTGTCAATTACGCAAAACTTAACAGATTTTAACTTAAGAGCTCGTGCTTGATTAGGAGTGAGATCAGGTGGAACTTCTAATTTCTGCAAAAATTGAATAATACCTGAGTACCACTCACATGAAGACAGGTTTTCAGCTACTAGTGGAATGCCATTCTGATCTTGATCTACTTCTGCTACTACCACATTCTGCACCTTTTCTGATTTGACACAGGTGAAGTTTATCCCCATTAGTTCACAGTTTTCTTTAGCCATGAGTTTGGCCAGACCTAATCCCTTTACTAGCTTAGTGGGTTTCACCTCTATATCAAACTCAATGAGCTTGGCAATCCACTTAGCTCTCTTTCCATCAAAGTAAAAACATCCTTCACAGCATCTGGAGGGACATATGCAAGGACCTTTGCATGGAGAATGTAAATCTTGAAAGTCTTCAATGACTTTATGAGAGCATAAGCCTATTTCTCAATTGGATCATACTTCAGCTTAGCATCTCTCAATATTTTGCTGAAGAATGCAATTGGATGATCAAGACCCTCATTATCTTTTTGTAACAGCACAACTACCACTGTGTCATGGGATGCAAAAGAGAAGATCTAAACACTCTTGGTATAGTCAGGACTAATCAGGGTTGGGGCCTCGATGATATCCTTCTTGATGTCTTCGGAAGAGCTTCTTGCCTGGTCAGTCCATTTTATCTCTGCATCCTTTTTCAACATGACTGTTATGTGCTTCACCAGCTCATAGAAATTAGGGATGAACCTCCTGACAAAGTTTATCTTACCTAAAAAGGATTGAATGTCCCTTTTTGACCTCAGTATGGACAACTTCTGGATTTTTTCCACCCTTACCAGATCAATCTTTACACCTTCAGCTGAGACTATGTGACCTAGGAGTTTCCCTTCACTGAGTGCAAAATGGGACTTCTTAGGATTAAGTGATATCCCATACCTTCTGCACTTCAAAAATACCTTCCTCAAATGCTGCAAATGGTCATAATGGCTGTGAGAATAAACAATTAGGTCATCCAAGTATATGAGCACAAATTTATCTTTCAACCCTACAAAAGCTAGGTCCATGGCTCTTTGAAAAGTAGCCCCAACATTTATCAGCCTAAATGGAATTTTAGCATACATGAAAGTGCCCCAGGGGGTGGTAAAGGAAGTCTTCTCTTGGTCATCAGGGTTCACAGTAACTTGGTTATAGCCAGAGAATCCATCCAGGAATGACATGACACTAAACCTGAGACTTTCTGCAACAGGTGTTCCACCTTGGGCAGTGGATAGTTGTCTTTTTTGGAACATTTGTTCAAGTTTCTAAAATCCACACGCAACCTGATTTTCCCATTCTTCTTCCTCACCACCACTAGGTTTTCAATCCACTTGGAATACCTGAGGGGGATTATGATTTTGGCTTTGAGGAGCTTATGGATTTCTTTTTCAATTACTGGTAATAGGAGAGGACTGATGGATCTCAGCTTCTACTTGAAAGGGATGGTGTCTTTCTCCAAAGGAATCCTGTGCTAGATGATATTGGTGTCATAGGTTTTTAGGTCACTTTACTCCTAGGCAAAGAAATCAGCGAACTCTTTTATCAGGCTTCAAAATTTTGACCTTTGATCAGCAGTCAACTCAGCGGACAGATTTATCAATTTTGGATGGATTTGGCTACCTATGTTTTTCTCTTGGATAGCAGGGTCTTGCTCCTTTTTGGAAGGCTTGAAAGGGATGTCATTATGATCAAACAACTCTTCCAGATGTACTAGACCCCGAGGTAGATAGCTGCTGGGTAATTGGATAATGTTCTGATCAGCCACTTTATCTTTCAACTTGAGCTGTTTGGATTCCTCCATGTTTAGGTTTTCTTGATCTATATGTATATCAGAGAATTCATCTACTAGCTGAAGGAATTTGCTAAGATCATCATCATTCTCAAACACCTTCCAAAATTTGACATTATCTGGCAGGGAAGGTCTGTACTTAACCTAAACATCATAGCTAAGATTAGGAGGTAAAGGAGGAACAAACAGACTTGCAGAGATAGCTAGGGAATCAACCAGGTGATTCAAATCCCTAGGTATATATGACAGTTTAAAAAACATAAAGGAGTCTCTGAGTTTCCATACCTCGTCCTTGTAGGCCTTTAGTCTGAAAAGTGTTGTTGACCTACTATATAATAAGATCTACATATCCACAAATCCTTATGCACATGATCCCCATCTCCTTGGCAACTTTAACTCCTAGCAGCAAGGCTTCATATTCTGCAATATTGTTCGTGGTTTTAAAATCAAGCTTATAAGACAAATGAATGTTTTCCTTGGAAGGGGAGATCAATACTACACCTGCACCTGCAGAGCTTTGAGTGCTAACTCCATCAAAATACATGTTCCAAACTGCTGTGGTCACTTCTTTGGGATACTGAC
Organism: Pseudotsuga menziesii; assembly: GCA_001517045.1. Classification (NCBI taxonomy): domain Eukaryota; kingdom Viridiplantae; phylum Streptophyta; class Pinopsida; order Pinales; family Pinaceae; genus Pseudotsuga; species Pseudotsuga menziesii. The sequence continues at coordinate 263,661 of LPNX010504537.1, read as the reverse complement.
AAGTGGGCTTAGTGAGCTGGACTGATGTTTGCTGAGAATCATCTATTTGCAGAATGCATCACCCAAAATCAGTGTCCACTGCATAGATGGGGTGATTCACTGAATTGCTCTCATTGCTTATGATGTAGGCCAGCTGATTTTCCCTATAAATGATCTTGGCCTCCCCTCCAAACATTGGGACGGTGGCATATGTAAGATCCATCTGAAGGGTTCCACCTAGCATTTTTCTCCATGATCGAGACAACAAGAGACCAAATTTTGGAGGGATATCGGCCACTACAATGTCCATCATGATGCTTTTTGAAGGTAGATGAGTTAGGTTCACAACAAGGTCTTTGATGAGGCCCAAGAACTTGACCTTTCTAGAGTCAAAGGAGAATAAATCATGGTAGGGCTTAGTGATGCTGATACCAAGCTCATCCATCACAGCCTTTGGCATTAGGTTATGAGAAGCTTTTGAATCTAGCAGACAATTATGAAGGACTTTATCATGGATATTCAAGGATATATAGAAAGGTGGGCATGAGTCCTTTAGGTCTTCGATCATGGCGCCTAGGGTTACAACAGGTTTGCCTTATTGTAGATTTACAAAGTCAGTATCAATATGCACCTTTGGCTGAAGAGAATTCAGAATGGAAGACTTGAATGCATCATTTTTCATTAGCTCAATTAATGGGAAAGGGATCTTCAATTTTTGAATCTCTGACTCAAGGTTGAAAGAATAATGCAGCCTATCGGTAAAACTTACCTCATGTACTAGAGTTTTAAGTTGGAAATGCTCAGGGCTTGATGAAGGTGCTGGTTTTTGCAATGGTTTTGGAATGACAACCATTTCTTTGGTAAAACATGAGCCTTTTTAGCTAGTGTAGTAGGTTGTTTGACAGGGATAGCATTATTTTTAAGAGGAGAAACCAGTCTGGACCTCAAATTGTACCCTCCCTAGCCCTCAGCCTGATATACAGCTCCTTCACTGATCTTCTCATCAATTAGGGCTTCCTCGTATTATGCCTATGTCAAAAAAGAGTAGTCAACCTCATCCTCCATGCAGTGGATATTATCTTCAGCTTCTCCTTCTTCTTCAATGAATTCTAGCTCTTCTTCTAATACAACATTCTGAAATGGAGCTCTTATTCTCTGATCTTCCCCTTGATTCCTTTCCCTTCTGAGAATCTGAACGAGGGGGTTTCCTCTTCTATAAGGGACAAAATTAGGGTTTCGGGGAGAAAAATCACTTGGCCCTTTACCCCTCACAAGTATCTATCCTTGATCCTTCAGATTAGACATTTCAGCAGTCAGGTTATCTAATAGTTTGGTCATTTTGTCAATCTTGTTCTCTGATGAAGAAGCCCCAATAGGGTCTGCTGGATGCTTCTTCCTATCTATATTTCCTTTGACCTTCTAAGATGCCACAATGTTTGATTGTACCTCTAGGGAAACATTCTGCATGAGTGATAAGGAGGCAGACCTCCTTTCTCAGAGAAGTAGGTAGAAATCAGATTCAAAGGAATTAGCATAATTTATCCTAGCTAAGGTATCACTGGGCTTGATTTTCTTGGGGATCTTGCTGTACATATTGTTGAACCTCTTGGTGAAGGTGGAGATAGACTCCCCGTTTTTTCTTTTCAAGTTGCTAAACTCTGTGATATAATAGAGGTGGTATCTCCTCTCTCTCCCCAATGTTTTAGGAAGATGTCATCTAGGGCTTCAATGCCTGCCACTGACCCAGCAGGCAGTTCTTTAAACCATTTCCTATCCTGACCATATAGGCTTTGCACAAAAACCCTAGTCCATACATCTTCTTGTTCTATGTTAATGTTCTCAGCATAACTGTAAAATGCCTCTAGATGTTCTTCAGGTGCGAAATCTCCTTCTCCTGTGAACTTAGGCATGTACTTGAGGTAATCTCTAGTGGGCATGGCCGAGAGGGGATTTGGAAAATTTAGGGGGGCATACCTAGCTACCAGGATCCTTTCCATTTTGGTCAATTGAGGGGCATCCATATTGGAAATGGGTATGGGAAGGGTGGAGGAAGGCAGTACTGATATAGATAGTAACTGAGAAGGTGGTGGTGGTAAAATTATCCCAGTGGAGTCACCAGGGATTGGATCTTCACAAGCAATAGTTCTTAAAGATGCCCAAACCCTAGAATTTTCTAATGTATTTATAAATTCCTGAGAATTAAGTGTTTCAGAAAAATAAATAATAGCAGAAACATTTCTTGAAATACCTGATGTAGCTTCCTTTCTAGCACTACTGGTCTGCCTTAGTGAAGCCCTAGCTCTTGTCAGAATCTCTTCTGGATCTGAAATGGGTGTTGCTGGTGGCCCCTAAGGGTTTGCTCTGGTACTTGATCTTCTTGAAGAAACGTTATTTCAATGGAGTCACCAGATAGATGATTTACAACTAGAATAATGCCCGAGCTTTGTCTATCATCAAATCAAGGGTCCGTGTCATCTCCCAGGGAAGCTGAGCTTCATTCTTCTCTCCCCAGCAACGGTGCCAATTTGTTATCACTACAGGAAACTCCTTTAGGTTGTAGCTCGAGGATGCCTAGTAACTTAAATATTTTTATGGTTTTCTAATATGGATCAAGTTAGGTGACCTAAATGACCTTCCACTCTTTAGACATGCATGCAACTCAATCAGGTACAAGGATTTTAGTTACCACTATTCATAGGTTGATAATAAGGTGCAGGGATGGAGAACTCATCAGGCTGGCAGATTTACACACAAAACAGATGCATATAAATGACTAAATCATGATAAGGATGGTACTTATAATTGAAATTACATCAATATGCCAATAGGGTGACAACTATCAGTCATTAATTAACTTGAATTTAACTTGAATACACATTCAAGCATAAGCACTGAAAAGACAGAAATGGAAGCTAAACAAATGATAACAAAAGAGCTTATATTAAATCATGAGCAAAATGAGAAGCTGACAATAGTATGGTCTACAAGTCCCCGAAGTCGAACCTTTTCCATAAAATAAGTCTTAGGATTTATAGCATTTACAAAATATACAGCTCCTGAAAACTTGGATCTGTTTTTACAAAAAATAAACAAAATAATAGTTTTTTGCAAATTAGGTTAAAAAACCCTAATTAACTACTTGTCTAACTAACTGAAGAATTAGTTCACTATATGAACCTTCATATAACTGAGGTAACTGCTGGAAATCACTGTTACTACTGGCCCTATGCTGGTTAAGTCATTGTTTTCTTTTGACAGCTAGGTGTTGGTGACCTTTTCCACTATTATGTCATAGTAAAACTGAAACAAACCTTTCTTGATGCTTTCTTCTATGTCTTTCATCTTCATACTTTGTCCCTGAGCCATCTATATTCGCCCAAAATCGGTCCTGCGAGACAAAATTTAATTTTAAGCCTCTGTCTGCTTTCGGTGGTTAAGAGGCTAGACTATCGAAACCATTAGCTACCGAAAATGACGCTTTCGGTGGCTAATGAACTGCCCCAGTGTCCGCCTAAGCCATCAAAAGCCCTGTTTTCCAAAAATTATTAGGTTTCTTCCAAAAATGTTCATTTAGGTCTATCTCCTCAGCTTTCTTCTTTAGCAGGCTCTATGCTAGGAGGGTTAACAGCAATGTGGCTAGTTTCTGGAGGCTGAAAGCTAACTGTAGCTTCAGCTAGGGTTTCCAATGTGGGGTGGATTCTAGGGTTTGCCTTGGCCTCCTCTTGCTGTAGTCTTTGGAGCCTAATCATCCTATAAAATCTAGTATTGTCTTTTAGGTACCTTGTATTCAGTCTCTTTAAGAAAATATATCTTTCTCTCTGCTCTAGGTAAGAATTATGTAGCAGTTTGTTCCTGCTAGTCAAGTCAACATTATTTTTCTTTATTTCCCTTTCCAAAATATCTATCTCATAAATTTGCCTCAGTAATTGATTTATCTTTTGAGTTTTGGGCTTGCTGGAGGAATACTTCTTTGTTGGTTCCTCTTGCTCCTTTAGTGTGGGGGATGGTAGTTCTTCAATCACTACTACAATCTGTAGATCTAGGTTTGCACCTTCCTCTTGCTCCTCTTCAGAATTTGAGTAGGGTAGATTCAAAATATTCTCATTGTGTGTTTCAACTTCCTTGCCCTTCTCACCGAAGTCCAAGTTCCTTTTTACCTTCTTGGCCTTGGAAGAGGAGGGAGGATGTTCTGCTGCTGCTGGGGATATAGCCCTCCTCTTTCTTGTCCCACTCCTTGGTGTGCTGGACTTTTTGGCAGGAGACTTCCCCTTCTCTTTTGGCTGAAGGCCTGTCTCAAATCCATTCCAAAACAAGAAATAAGGCCATGCCATATTCCTTCTTTTTAGCAACTCTTGGATCAACAGTTGGATAAGGCCATGGTGAGACAGTCTGCCAGCAATCTTGGTTGGCTGGGATTTCACTTGGTGTGCCATCTTTCCCAAAATTCTGTGTAAGTAAAAGGGAAAATTTAGTGGGCTTTTACCTATGAAGTGGTTCATTAACTTGAAATGGTATATCATGGCTCTGTTATATCTTCCTTCACATGTTAGGTAGACCACAATGGCCTTCAGCAGTTTTTGCCACATCTCTTCCAACCAAGATGATGGCACACTCTTCTTACACACCACTCCTCTATGATCAGGTTTTAGGTAAGACATGAACTCTACATCTTTTGGTATGGTGGTTTTTATGTGCATGCTGTATATTTTTATGAAATGTGTGTTAGATTCCAATCCAAAATGTAATTAGCATATGCATCAGTCAATGAATTCTGATTTCTTGGAATGTGATTGAATATAATAAATTCAAAATTTCTTTCCAATAACCTAACTTGCATGAACTGACGTAATAGAATGGGGTTCCGCATCTGATAAGCTCGATTGAGCTGGGAAACCACTAGTTGAGAGTCCAGGAGGACTTCCAGCTGGGTGATACCACGTGACAAAGCATCCCATAGAAGCTCAATTACAGCCCTATACTCAACAATATTATTAGAAGCAGGACCTAAGCAGGCGCCTCCTGAGGCAACTAGCTATCCTGAGGGAGAGTAAATGACCCATGCTGCTGAAGCTAGATTACAAGTGTGGCGACTGGAACCATCAACGAAACCTATATACCTCTTGGAAGACATCTGCAACAACTAGCAGATGGTATAAAAAAACAAAACCGACAAACTAATGTACATAAAAATACATAAAATACAAGAAAAAGCGCTAAGCCTAAGCATAGTACTTTTTCAGGTAGAGCCCATTTCTCGGCTTAGGCAGCTTATTCCCATCAAAATAAATTAGCTCATATGCACCCTTACTTAAGACTTTCGACACGACATAAGGACCTAACCACATGGCCTTGAATTTTCCTACCCCCAGGGGTTCCTTGTCTTGGTCCCAAAGTAAAACAAGTTCCCCCTCAGAGAAAATTCGAGGTTTGACCGACTTATCATATTGGTTTTTGACCCTATTCTTGTGAGCTTGATTAGCAGTCAGCGCATCTCTACACTGCTCATCAAGGTGTTCTAAGTGTACTAGACATTCCTCAAGCTCCGTCGTATCGGGTAACACACGAATATCTATTTTCAAGGATAGGATTTCGCATTCAACCGGGGTAACGGCTTCCACTCCATGAACGAGTTGGAAGGAGGAGAAACCCGTAGCAGTTTTTACATTAGTTCGATACACCTAAAGAGCAGGGTATAGCATGATATGCCAATTAGAATGGGCTGCATCAATTATATGTTTGAGGATGGTCTTCAAAGTCTTGTTTACAGCCTCAACCTGACCATTTGCTTGCGGATAGTACGAAGATGAATGTTCTTGTCTGAATCCAAGCATAGTGGTTAGTTCCATCATCATGCTATTTTGAAAATGAATACCATGGTTGGTGACAATCACTTTGGTTATACCAAACCATGCTATAATCTGATTGAATATGAAGAAAGCTATGGTTTCCCCATCGGCTTTAAAAGTAGGCATTGCTTTTGCCCATTTCGTAAAATAGTCAACAATGACAATGATATATTTATGCTCCCCAGTTGAGGCTGGGTTGCATGTCACGTAATCAATCCCACATTTCATGAAGGGGCCTACAGAGACAACGGGAAACAACGGAGCAGGATGTGACCGCATTTTCCTGGTGTAAAGCTAACAAGGATGACAGCACTTCACTGCTTCCACACAATCTTTGAAGATTGTGGGCCAGAAATAACTGGCACGTAGTATCTTCTGGGTTATTGCTAACCCAGATAAATGACCCCCACATGCTCCATTATGGGAATCATTCAGGACAATCTCTGCTTCCTCATGGGTAAGACATCGACGCAAAATGGAATCTACCCCTCTTCGATATAACATATCTCCTATGAAGAGGTAGTTCTTAGCATGAAGGCGTAACTTACGTCATTCCTCTCATGAGGAAGCTGTAGGATACTTCAAAGTCTGGAGATATATAAGTATATCTCCGTACCAGGGATCAGAGGTGGATATAAGGAAGATATGCTCATCTGGGAATGAGTCATCTTCAACGACTACATCTTCTTCAGTAGGAAATTCTGCTATAAGCTCAGTAAAAACTAAGGATTTTTTAGACTTAGCGGACTGAAAATCCAAGTCTGTTGGTCTCTCTGGGTAGACCCGGGTTTCCTTTAATGTACCAACAAAACCCCTAGCTCACTGGCCCTTTCAGCGACAGACCGCAGAACAGTCTGAAGTCTCACCCGAAGTGGTATTGGATGGGTTGGCTGAGGACTCAAGTGTCCTCAGTCAGGTTCTGTAGCATCCTGGTGGTCGCACGACTCTTCTTAGTCAGCGGTATCTCTCTGCAATGGTGACCTTTCTTACTCGCTGGTCCTGGGAGGAAGCAATCTATTATCGCATCGCCGATGCTAGCGCGATGCGCAAACTATCTCCTCTGCTCGGCTCTTAACCTGCGATATGTCACACCGCAGTTCCTTTGGCAGTGCGATATCGCCTTTCTGTACTATGATATCCGTTACGGTAAGGCTTCAATATGACTCTCATGGTCCAATGGCTTTTCTCATAGTATAATAGTTAAGCTGAAACGGCCTCACTTAGACTCCTATAGTCTAATACACTTAACATCAACTATACTCAACTTACTGAACTAATATGCAGAAATCACTTAACACTGTAACTGCAACTATCGTACATCAAGTACTGAGAACTCGTATACAGAATACTTAATAGATTCAACTCTTAGTAATATTCCATGATACTATAACTAAAGATAGCATACATTTACTCATTCATTAACTGGTAGTAAAGTTCATGTAATGAATAACAGATAACAGATAAATAAAGCACAGTCACATGAATAGTCGCACAACAAACTGATTTTACGTGGTTCACCTCCAGGGGGGAATCTACATCCACGGGAACTGGTTTTTATATTATATCTTGAGAGAGTAAACATAGTTCCCCTGCAACCTGATATGCATCTTGAGATCTTCTAGGAAACTCCGCACACACCGCCAGGAGCACTTCTCTCTTAGATCTCTTCTCTTATATTGCCTTCTCTTACAATATACTCTTCTTCTCTCTCTCTCTCTCTCTCTCAATCCCTGCGGATTGTTCAATCCCTGTTGATTGTTACATACATGCTCTTAGAGCCAGCTACTAGTTATAGTAATATAACTACTAACTGAATAACAGAACCAGAGCTTAACTCTTACAATACTGAGACACTAGAGACACTTAGCTAGATAAATGACTCAGAAGGATAACCGTCTAACCGTCTAAACAGCTACCCAATTGTCTAACCTTTTACAATACAAAATACATCCTTATATAGGCGTCCCAAAGGTCTTGCCATTACAACACTATGGGCCTGTCCCAACAGTAACCCCAAAAACCCTAACTGTGAAAGTCAGCCTATCTGTACTTGAACTGCCGCTTTCCGTCACACCATAGCTTTCTACAGTCTTCCATGCTTCTCGGCGCTGATCGTGGATATGGGCGTCGCTTCCTTGGTCGTTCCGCTTCTGTCCTTCATCTTCGATGCCTTGGCCCGTTTCTCCTTTTCCTTTATGAGGGTAGCCGAGCCCTCCTGTCTTCATCGATGCCTTAAGTGTAGTGGTTGAGCTCTCTCTTCTCGGCCGCTCGGGTACTGTTCTTCTTTGACTTCCCTGTCTTGATGTAGCAGCTTTTCCTGTAGCTGCGGGACCCTACTCCAACAGTCCCCTAACACTTACTTGTGGCTCATCCCTGAGCCACTAACAGCTGGCTTCTCCTTGGCTTCCTGCGAAGTCCTTGCGAGTCTCACTCGAAGTCCTGCGACTTCGTTGTTCATAACTTTGACACACTCTTGTGCCGTTTCAAGCATAGCTTGACTAATGCTGGAGTCTTCTGTAAATTTAGTTCATAGGTCTCTCTTACCTTTCCTTCCCTTATTGTCATGCTCTCATTCTCGTCGCTTGCAAGACCTGCCATCCATTTGTTCATCACAAGGATTCAAATCCCTGGTATCACGAGAACTCCTCTCTAGCTGGATTTAGAACTCGCATCCTAAAGAAGATATAAATCTGTATCTTCCAGTCTTCTGAAACATTTCACTTGGTCTGGATCCTTCCATATGGAAATTATACAAACCATGAATTCCATTCCGAGAACAAACCTTTGTCTGTATTCTAAAGTTCTGCTTGTTGGTTTGTTTTCCCCTTTCACTTTTCTTCTCAGCAAATCGCTCTAGGTTTTCATGCTGCCTTGATCTTCATATTTTCATTTCTTTGCCTTTGCAATATCTCGTTCTTCGGGGATGACATAGGTCATCTTTCTTCTCTTGTTTCCATCTTTTTCTCATTTTTACTTTCTTCCTGGCTGGAGATTTCTTTTCATCATTCTTCTGTTCTACTTTCTTATCTTCAGTGATCGGCTCGTCTTTCTGCTTGTCTGCAGCAAAGACTTTGATGATATCTTCTACATCCTGCACTTGACTCCTCATCCTTCACGGCTGTCTGACCTGTGATGTACCTAATTTCACAACCCTGGGCGGCGTCGTCATAGCAAATCTGAGGCCACCACTCTGGAATCTCTACACAATGTCCTCTAAAGGCTCCGTCTCGGACAGAGACCACTCGGTGCAATACTCTGAACTGGCAATGGCTGCAAAATTGGGGTAAACTAGCACTCTGTAACTGGGTTATCTCTTCACAGGGAAAAATCTTTAAATTTCTCTTTAACTATCAGAAATCACAAAAATAACCCTTCTGTCTGAATGATCTTCAAATTTATAACGAAGGTGATAATCTCTGCAGCAACGATCATCTAGGATGGAACCATCGGTGGTATTAATTGCATGGACAAGACAATACCCGTCGTTTCGATCTTCATTAATTGCTGAAATCTGATCAAATTTCCCTTGAAACGTGTATGCAGGCATCGGTCACATCGAAGATTTAGCAAATCTAGAAAAATCATTATACTGTTGCCAAATCGTATACCGGTCATTTTTACATTAACTTCTTGTTAGAAGGTGAAGTGACTGGCCCTCTATCTCTTTTCAAAATGGTCTACGTGGCATGGGGAACATCGCATTGCTGCGATTCTCACCGCATCGTCTCAAACCAAAGTGTCGGTATGAACTCCGCAAGCGTCCTATGTCTTGCGTAACATAATTTTTCTGATGCGATTCCTCATACTTGGATTTTTTTTTTTAACCCATCAAACTCTTGGAGAATGACTATCCATTTGTTGAATTTTCCCCCAAAAATCCATCGGGACAAAACATATTGAAAGGGATTCACATCCGCCACTACTATGGTAGTCCTTAATAAAATGTAGTGACATAACCTCTGGACAGCATAGACAGCTGCTAAGGCTAATTTCTCAATGTGGGTGTACCTGATTTCAGGTCCAGCTAAAGCATGGCTAAGATAGTAAATGACGGCTAAGATAGTAAATGACACGCGACCAGATACAATATAAAATCCCTAGAGTAATCTGGCGTACGTAGTAAAGGTGTCGACAACAAAGATTTTTTTAATGCCTCAAAAGCGAGTTGTGCAGTTTCATCCCATACAAATGGGGTGTCCTATTTAAGCAGGCGCATGAAACCCTTGGTAATATTGGCATAGTTAACGATAAAACGTTGAAGAAAATTAGACTTTCCTTGCAGGCTTTGAAGTTTCCTGATAGAACGAGGAAGAGACAGATTTACAATGGCCTATACTTTGAATGGATTCACCTGGATGCCTTTATTAGAGACAATGAACCCGAGAAGTCTCCCTGACTCGACATAGAACATGCACTTATGGGGATTCAAGCGGATCTTATAGTATCTGCATCTCTCAAATATCAACCATAAGTGATCTGGATGTTCAATCCTCTTACGAGAATGTGTAGGCAGATCATCAAGGTAAGGTTTGACAATGGCTTTGATATCATGGAAGGAAAAGTTCATAGCCCATTGAAAGGTTGCCCCAACATTTTTCAATCCAAAGGGCATTTTTTTGTATGCAAAGGTACCCCAAGGACAAGTGAAAGCAGTTTTATGCTGGTCTTCCGATTTTATTTGAATTTGATTGTATTCGGAGAAACCATCCATAAACGAGAACACCTCATTTCCCATGCAAGCATCTATAATCTGATCTATAAATGGCATGGGATAGTTGTCCTTAGGACAGGATTTATTCAAATCTCTGAAGTCGGTACAGACGTGTATGGTCCCTTGCTTCTTATCAATGGGAATAGGGTTGGATACCCATTTTTTCAGAGCTATGGGATAAATAAAACCAGCCTTCAACTGTTTTTCAACTTCAGCCTTCACCGCTGTCGCTTTACGCGGGTTAACAGGTCTTAACTTTTGCTGAACAGGTTTGGCATCAGGGTATGTTCGGATCTCATGTTCAACTATCAATGGATCAATGCCTAGCATCTCCTCATATGACCATGAAAAGACATCGTGGAATTCCTTGAACAAGGTAGTATAGATGGCAATCTCTTCAGGAGAGCAGTTTGCACCTATATATATGTTTTCCATGACATCAGGATTTACAAAGATGTTGATAGGGATAGTAGTAGAAATATTTTCCATATTCCCCTCGGCAAACATTCCTTCCCTGGGTAAGGGATTGATGGGTGTATCAACATCATCTGATAGTCTCATATGAAACTCTTGATTTTCTATCCTGCTTAGCTCTGGAAGAAAATAGGATTGATGGCGAATATATTCATAGATATTACCACATCCACTAATGGCTTCCATAATGGCTTCATCAGAAGGTAAAACCATATCTAAACAGTCCATAGAGTGCAAAGAGTTTTCCGCCCAAGCGGGCGAATAGACTTCTTCCAGGTCCTCTGAGACTGTGAGAGGATCGGGAATGGGATCAATAGTGATTTGAGTGATGGCTTGGTAAGCTACTTCCACTACTAATAGGGGCACTTCTGGTTCATGGGGGGAAGGGAGAACCCAAGGATTAGTCCTATCAACAACCGTGGCTATGGAATTCCCCACACTAGTAGAACCAATATAGTTAATCGGGGCTGGAAGATCAAATGTGCCCATTAGTGATGTGTACATTCCAGCCCCCAACCTCTGTGCAGTAGGTTTAACCTGATAAACCAATGGCATAGCAGACTCATTAGACTCTAAACAAACTTTTCAAGTAAAATCAAGTTGGTCAATAGTAACCAACTTCCCTTCATGTGGAAATACCACCACCCGAAAAAAAACCGACACGATAGCGGACATGGCATAAGTCCATCTCCTTCCCAGAAGCAAATTATAGTCCAAAGGTGCATCAATCACTTCAACCTCAATAGACAATGCTTTCCCTGCCAACTTAATTTCAAAATCCGGTAGGATACCATGCAGACGAAATGACCTTCCATTGAAAGCAGTAAGTAGAGTGTTTGATGGGACCAGCTCTAGGGATCCGAGAGCTTTCCAACAGGACAAGGACATAATGCATGTAGAAGCACCCTCATCAACAACTGCCCTTCCAATGGTATTTCCACCATGTATGACATCTATTGATAAGGCTACATGGTAAGGTAGGCGAATTTTAACATCAGACAAATGAAATTTTGCCATGAGACTTGACGAGTCCATGCTGCCTAAAGCTACTAAGAGGGCATCCCGCTGAGTGGGACAACTCTGTAACACCTCTAAAGATAACATTGCACACGGTATTTGGGCTAAGTCTTCAACCACGGAGTAGTTTGAAGCAGCCCTAGCATTAAGGTTATGCAAGGTCTTCTTATCAGCAGGCTTCTTGATCGTGAGAGGGTTAGAAGTTTCACCTATAGCCTTACCCTTCTCAGAAGTCTCTTTCTCATAATTTGTATTCCTCATATGTAACAAAGTCGAATATCAAACCATGTTGATATAGTTTGGGTCAGGGGCATTTGGAGTGCCCCCTATTACATTAGAAGCTAAAGCAGAGTTCTGTCCTTGGAGAAAAGGATCCTTCAAGATAGCCGGTTGTTGAGCTTTAAGCAGCTTCTGGGCTTGTTCCATAAGGGGACAAAGGTGAGTGAGGTGATCCTCGTGGCACAACTTACATAGGAATTTAACCTTTTTCTTTTCCTAAGTTTCCCCCATTAGCACTATGCATGGGTTTCTGCTTGTTTTGATTTCCCTCTCCTTTCTTTCCTCTCTTTTTCTTCCCACCGGGCTGCTAATTGCCCTTCTGAGAGGTCTGTGCAAAAAAATTTGCACTCTGGGGGGAGGGGGAAGCCTTTGCTGCCTCTACCATAAAATTCTTGATGGACAGCTGATGAAGCTGTTTAGCCAAAGACTCTACGGTGGGAGAGTTTATAGACCCAACCACACCATCAGCATGGGGTCCAGACTTAGGCTTCTCCACATTGTGGGTAGGCCTTGGTGCCTTAGGGATAATCTCATACAAGATCCCAGATTGTGAATAAATCAAATCCAATTGTTGGGCCCTGAGAATGGCTTCTTCTTCATTCATCACTCTTGAGGTGGATACGTCCTTAGATATGTAGGGCAATAGGGATTTAAGGAACCACTCTAGTAAAAATTCAGGAGGAATAGTGGCTTTTATAAGGCTCTTTCCACTCCTCCACTCTTGGATATGATCCAAGATGTGGGTAGCCTTGTTCTACCTAAAGGTAGATAACAAGTCCGTTCCGAAATCATATCGGACCGGAAGCTAAAAGTGGCTCAGAAATGCACTATCCAAGTCCCAAAAACTACTAAACACAGTAGAAGGCAACTCAATGTACCATTTTACCGCAGTACTTGTTAAGGTTCTTTGGAACAACCTCAACCTAACTGAATCTTCATTTAGTGAATTCGAAGAACACCATAAATGAAATGTGGTGGCATGAGCCCTAGGATCTTCACCAACTTTGCCCTTGAATCTAGGGATGTCCGATGGAAATTTGGTGGGAACAAGTGGCCGCGAGGGGTCATGCCTCACTGGGTCGTTCATCAAATTAGACAAGTCTGGCAAGTTTAGCGTTGCCAGGAATGGAAGCTTGGGTCGCAACGGGGCACTAAAAGTGCTAGTCTGGGGATTAGAGGGACCTGCCCCTGAATTTCCATAAGTAAAGGTGGGATTTCCCCCTGCCACCAGTTGCGAAATGGATGGATTACTTTGAAATGGATTCCATCCGTAAGCCATAGGATTGTTAGTGGGAGGTGCAGTATAAGAGGTTCAGGTCGTCCCAGTCAAAACTGGGGTCTGAAAAATAGGAGCAGGTATCCCTCCACTAAACAACAAAAAGGGAGAGCTCGTAAATGGGGCCGAGACCAGATTTTGAAAACTTTTCCCATAAGAGGTATTGTTTCCAAACTACACTCCTACATAAGAAGGTGATGGGCCTACATACAGAGTGGATGGGGGAATGTGCCCCCCATTCCAAGGAAATCCTTGGACGAAATCTGAGGATCCCACCGGACCACTCTGGGCAGTGTATGTGAAGGAGGAAGGAACAATAGGTATACTAGGAATCCCAGTAACCGTGTCACCAGAAGCACTTGCTAAGCTTACGTGAACCAACGATTGGACCACCCAGCTTGTTGGAGTCAATGGCATAGTAGGTATGCTAGATCTAGGGGTACTAACTGGGGGAGGTAGCACCCCTTCAGTCAGAATGGCTGAGGTGAAAAAAAAAGAACTCTCTTTCGCATTAGACATAATCCTGCCCACAGGGACACCTAAAACAGGTGAATCAAACAATCTAACCTGGACGATCACATGATTGTTTAAATCAGTCAAGGGTGTGTTAAAGTTTTTCACAAACTCGTCAGCCTACAAGTCTTCTATCTCAATTGTATTAAAATCAAGACGGTTAGATATAAGTGCTAGTTCACCTGGAACTTCACTTACTCCTACCAGTTCAAATGGACCGTCCGTGTCCAGTCTTCGCCTTTGGGGTGGAGGTGGAGGTTCCAATGTGATGAGAGGAAGAGTTTTTTGGAACCTTCGTGACCTTCTTATAGGTTGGTCCTCCATGATTGTAAATTTTACAAATCAAACTCTAAGGTCAACTAAACACAGACAACCATAGAGCAAACACTACAAAATTTCCTAAAGTCTCAAACAGTCAACAAGGGTAAAGATATGCTTTCCCGAAGAAAACTAAAAAACAGTTACTTGGCATCCTTGAAGTGGTTCTTAGGCACAAGCGGAGGAATCACCCACCACCCTCGTACACTTTCAACAAGGGTTACCTTCCAAGCTCGTCCAAGGTGAACCAGAAATAGCCTTTTGGTTTACCTAGGTATGAACCCTAGATGTCAAGAGACTAAAGGCTACCTTAGCTATACCAACATTCTGGGGGGATAGTCGCAAGCCTGACTCGTATGCATGGGCAGGGTAGCTGAGCCCGAAACTCTGTCTAGGATAGAATCCCCAGATGCGTAAAAGTCCTAATTTATGTTTTGACAAGGAATTGAAGGGATATCTCCTCAGTCCAATGCCTCCACGCGACCTCATGCTTGAATCCCTTTTGAGAGGAGCTTCCCAAATATAATTGATAAAGACAAGGATTTACCTATCGAATGGTCCACTACGTCTGAATTTTAAAACTTATGGGAAGTTTACACTTCCTATCCCACAAGTCTAGCCTAAGATAGTAGGTGAATGGCCCTAGAAAATAAAAATTACTAGTAAATTTTATTTATTGCGTTCATTTTAAGGGTTGTTTCTTACTCAGAAGGAAGTGGAGTGATGGACTATGGTGTTTTTGACTCGATAAGAAATAAAAAAAAAGGTGTATTTTTCAAACCAAATTACCACTGCTAAAACAAACTTCTTTTTCTTTTTGTAAATATAAATTGATGAACAAATGCGATGATAAAGAGAATACTAAGACTATATTTTTGTAGTTTTGAGATTATATTTTAAAACTGAAAATAAAACTACTCTATGCAAAAACAAACGCAAAAAGCTTTAACAATGTTTTCTTTTCACTTTTTAAAATGCTCAGAGACTACTTATGCACCCAAAATGCACAAAAAATCGAGTATGCTTGAATTTAACAAACTGTATAAAGTAAGCAAAGCGAAGTAAACAGATTATAAAGACCAAGAAATAACCCACCTAAGGAAGACTTCGAACCCTAGCTTGGGCGGACACAATGTAAAGAAGACACTGAAATCACACAAAGGTAAGTGACACACCAATCACTACTTGAAAATAGACTGGGATAGACAATGCCTGGAAACCTGATCACTGCTTCAGACAAACAACACTTAAACCTATAACCCAAACAGGAAAATCCACTTCAAATTTGCAAATAGAATGAAAATCCAAACAAGAGAACTCAAGGGATTTACAGGAAAGCACAAGGTGTGGCCAACAAGATCATCAGACTAACAACACAGTGCTTATAAGGAAGACCAACCAACAAATAGAAATTAGAGAGGGTCAGGGACAAGCAAACCCTAGCCCAGAAATTCCTATTCCAAGGCTTGTACGCGACTGTGTATAAGGGAAACTTGCGTACCGTACGCGACTGTCCTAGAGAGAAACCCACATACGCATGCCTTTGTATGTGACTATATGTAAGAGAAACCCGCGTACAAGTACAAAATTTTATGAAAAGAAGGAAAATTCACAAGGTCTTCAAACACTATGGTAAGCATGAACTAGGACAAGATACCACACACAAAATCAGGGCAAAGACTGGTCAAGGGTAACAGAAATAACCTACAGTAGTCTGGGCTCCCCAACGGAGTCGCCAGTTCTGTTGTTCAGGAATAAACACCTTATAACCGAAGGTCTGGGGTTACCAGCGTACTCTTAAAACTTGCAGACAACCACCATACCAAAAGATGTAGAGTTCAGGTCTTACCTAAAACCTGATCATAGAGGAGTGGTGTGGAAGAAGAGTGTGCCATCATCTTGGTTGGAAGAGATGTGGCAACAAATACTGAAGGCCATTGTGGTCTACCTAACATGTGAAGGAAGATATAACAGAGCCATGATATACCATTTCAAGTTAATGAACCACTTCATAGGTAAAGGCCCACTAAATTTTCCCTTTTACTTACACAAAACTTTGGGAAAGATGGTACACCAAGTGAAAGCCCAGCCAACCAAGATTGCTGGCAGACTGTCTCACCATGGCCTTATGCAACTGTTGATCCAAGAGTTGCTAAAAAGAAGGAATATGGAATGGCCTTATTTCTTGTTTTGGAATGGATTTGAGACAAGCCTTCAGCTAGAAGAGAAGGGGAAGTCTCTTGCCAAAAAGTCCAGCAAACCAAGGAGTGGGACAAGAAAGAGGAGGGCTATATCCCCAGTAGCAGCAGAACATCCTCCCTCCTCTTCCAAGGCCAAGAAGGTAAAAAGGAACTTGGACTTCAGTGAGAAGGGCAAGGAAGTTGAAACACACAATGAGAATATTATGGTGGTTTTTTAATGGTTTTTCACGCCCTTCACTGATTATTTATCTTGCTGACGGGGTTTGATTTGACTGCTTTCTAACCATTTCCACATTTTACCTTTTTGGTGGTTAATAGCCTTCGAAAGTTTGTCTGCTAGCCGTTGAAAAGATGGATTTCAGTGGCTAATGAAGTGATATCCCTTTCGCCTAAGCCTCCGAAACCATTAGTGCAGTGCCGCGGTGAAACCCAGCTTTCGATGGATAGTGGCCTTGCCAAAAAAACCTTTTAACCGCCGAAACCCGTCCTTCCAGTGGCTAATGAAATTTCTGAGCTTTCGCCTAAGCCACCAAAAAAGATTTTTGCATTTTAATCGCTCGATCTCGCTTTCAGTGGTTTACTTTTATCCTACGTTAAACCGTTAACTGCCGAAATATAGCCTTTCAATGGCTAATGAGCTATTAAAAGCCTCTCCTAAACCACCAAAAGATATAACTTCCAAATTTTTCAACCATATAAAAAACAGAGAGATTCAATTTGTTAGTCATCCTCAGATATTTCATTACATAAATCAAATTCTTCATACTGTCAAAATAAATTTATTTTGGGAGATAACATAACCTTTTCAAAACCATCATCAATTATTCATCATCCTATTCTACCCAACAAGTTACAAATTTATATTGATCCCATGAATCCCACAGTCCACTAAGTGGATACTAAACTATAGCCAAATTCTAACCAATTTCTTGGTTGACATGATCATCCACTATATTTCCCTTCATTTTTCCCACTATGTCAGGTTCATTCCTTCTTTAGCGGGAATGATCCCTTTTACCACTTTGTTGCATAGACAGTCCAATCGTCCATATACACTGCCATTTTTCTGGAATGAAATCTTTAAACACAGTGACTACTATCCATGAGAAGATTGCAGGTGCGTTCTTGAGGCCAAACAACATCACTGTGTATTGAAAACATCCCCCATCCCGTCACAAAAGTGGTCTTGCGTCGATATTCCTTCACAATTTTTATATGATGGTATCCCGAGAAGCCATCTGTGAATGAATAGATCTCTTGTCGATCGACTCCTCTAGTACTTCGTCAGTAAATGGTATTGGGAACAGATCATGGAGACATGAATCATTTAGCTTCTGGAGGTCGATGCAGATCCATATTTCTCATGTCTTCTTATCTTAAACAACCATTGGACTGATCCATTCCAATTCTTCCATGGGCTTGATGATGCCAGCATCTAGCATCTTGTTGAGCTCAACTTTCACTCGTTCCTTATATCGCGGGTTCAATTGATAAGGACATTGTTTTACTTACTTCACATCTAGATTTAGCGGGATTTTAATTTCCCCTAGATCTCCTAAAATCCCTTTCATCTCAGGGAAATTAGTCAAAAATAAATCCTAGCACTCATGTAGTAGATCATTGATATTCTCCATAGTGGCTTCGTCCCAATAATATCCTACACTAGCGAACTTCGGGTCTTCTGTCATCCAAGTATTGACCTTTCGTATCTTAAGAGGTTGTTGGAATTTGTCGATTGGTATCTATGGTGTTGCGATATCCTGATTTCGCTCTAATTCTACGATATTGATATCCCTTGGATTATCCTTGTCACCAGGTTCTCGTGTCACATTGTAACATTTTGTCATCAACTGTGTTACTGGTGTCTCATGCGATTATGCGGGAAATCCCACTGGAACTATTTCCAAGACAATATTTTGGATGTGCTGAAGTGCACTATGTATTACTGGATCAACATTCACAAACCTAAAAGTATGACTAAAGCAAACATTCAAGTCTTCCCATGGTGCAATATCCCTTCTTAGTTCTGCTGATATGTACCATTGTCGCAACATTTCATTCAGTGTATGGACAAAAGCATGCACCCATTTGTCCTTCGGTCTTGACAACTATGCGGTCTAACATGTGACCATATGATAATTGGGATCATCCCTTCCATCATACTTCTCTCCTTGATAGTGCTCTATTGCTCAAAATCAAACTTCCATCAGTCTGCGACATATCGACCAACCGTTGATCGAGTTCTTATGTGTCTCCCACCATCTTGCTAGAGTCACCTTCAGTGCTTCCTCCAATGCCAACATTTGCTGAGGTACCTCCGAAACTATGTGGGAGAACAACAAAAAAGGGTACCTCTGAAACTATGTGGGAGAACAACACAAATCTTGGACAAAATGGCTACACTTGGGTGAGTTTTGCTACAACACCACCTTTCACATGTCAATAGGGACGTCTCCTTTTAGAGCATTATATGGTTATGATGCACTTACATTTTCTGATATGATATTTGGTGATAGTAGAGCTCCAAAAGCTAAATATTGGGTGGAAGAAAGCCAAGAAAATTTAAAGCTTTTAAAAGGCAATTTGCAAGTTGCCCAAAATCAACAAAAACAATATGCAGATAAACATAGAGAGGAAAGGACCTTTCAGGTTGATGATTTAGTGTATTTGAGGTTGCAACCATACAAACAAACACCTCTCAAAAGGAATGGAGAAGAAAAGCTAAAGCTAAGATACTATGGGCCCTACAAGGTAATCCAGAAGATTGGAGAAGTAGCATACGAGTTGGAACTTCCGGAAGAGAGTAATTCATAATTTATTTCATGTTTCTTGTCTCAAGAAAGCTATTGTTCAGAAAATTGTCATTTCAGATACACTCCCTCATTTGGATGATGAAGGACAACTCACACTTATTCCAGAAAAGCTTTTGAAGACAAGGGAGAGAAGATTGAGGAGCAGAACAATCAAAGAATACTTGGTGCAATGGAAGGATATACCAAGTAAAGATGCCACATGGGAAGAGGAGAATATTTTGCAGCATACAAATCTGAAATTGCTTGAGGACAAGCAATATTGGGTGGGGAGGACTGTAATGTCCCCATTCAAATAATTGCATAGCAAGAAAATTCCATCAATCCTACTAGTTCCCTAGGTTGGGTGGAAACATTGGGAAGTTAATAAGGGAGCTAATAAATAGTGTTTAGACATTAGAAGGAATAAATATTTATTTAATGGAGTAAATAAAATGAATGCAAGTGAAAAATGAAATGGCTATGGAGAATGGAGACACATGGAGACTATGGGGTCCACTCAAGCTAGAATTCCTATGTTAAATGGCATCCTCCTCTTGCAATCTTGAATCTACGGGAAGACTAATTTTTTTGGATGGATTATAAGATTAATATACTTGTCCATATACTTCATAGGTCGAATTTGGGATGAATTGTAACTTACATGGGGAGAGGAAGAGCCAAATGGGAGTTTCATGGACACTTGGCTAGATTCCCCTTACATTTATGACATCTATGACACCAATGATGGAGATTCTATGACAGTTATGACATAAGTTAGATATGAAGGCTAACATATGACATATCTGACATGTCAGTCTTGAATAGATCATCTTAGAGGGCGCTCATGGGAGTTGGATAAGGCCAAGAGGCTCCTACTCGAATTTGGGAGAAGAGGGAAGGTGAAAAGAGAGGCCACATGGCATAGCATGAGCAACCACACCAATTCGACATGGCTTTGGTTTATGGATGGATTTGGAACCTTAGAACACCAATAATGTTTATAAAATGCAGGGATCATCCATGAGAAGGCCCTTTTGATCATTTGTGAAAATTGTTATTGTGAAGAGAGAGCTACTGGATGACTAGTTCATGCCTTAGCCAATTTCGAAGGTGAAAGATTCCCATCCTAGTTGGTGTTTGGAGAGGCCACTCAGGTATTTCAAGGAGATTAAATGGAGTCATAAGTTACAGGTGCAAGCTACAGTAGCTTGTGGACCTATCAATTTCAGCTTGTTCTTCCTTTCATCTCAAGTTTTCTCACCATATTTCATCTCTATGGAGTGAGGCGCACTTGGTGAGCTATTCATCTCTTTGAGGGAGCTTATCCTGCTCCAGTATTTTGTATTCTGATGTAAATGATCTGCTCTTTAAGTTCATAAATATCTCAGGTCGAAAGACCAAGAAATCTCATGTATTATTTCTCAATACAATAATACCATTTCCCATATGTTTGCTCAATACAATAGAAGAAACAATGCCATTTCCCCACTACCTTGTTGTAAACTCTTGTAATTTTGATGGATTCGAATGGATGTATAAAATATTGATGATTTATGAATGACTGGACTTTAATTAAAGTATATTATGGGTTTCATGTTCAATAACTCAGAATTTGTGGCCATTGGGTCGAATTTTATAGCAATTGGACCAAACTACACCTCATTTCCCCAAGGGTCCAAAACTAGTTTTTTATATCTGATTGAAAGAAGTGATAATAGCCATGGGAGGTCAATTGGTTATGCAGATGAGTCTCTGATAATGTCTCTTACACATCCCCTACTTCAATTTAAGAATTCAAATGGGTTTCTGCACATTTGGGAAGCCATTTCTACCACTTACCCCTCGGGGATTTGAGCACAAAATTGCTAGTAAAATCATCTATCTTGTTCAAAATTTAGTACAGACTTGCAGAAGTGATTGGAGGGCCATAATACATCCCTGAAAATAATAATTAAGTTATTAAATAATCCATACACCTTCTTTGAAGATTTGGGAGCAATTGGGCTAATTCAGAGACTAAGAGACTAAAACTAGTCAAGAGCCAAAATTGTGAAAAAATTGGAAAATTGGGCATTTTGGTAAAATTTAAAAAAAAAAAGACATTACAGGGTACCACTTTGAACTCTAGTTACTTTCCAATAGAAGAGGTGACATGAAAAAATGAGTTCTTCATGTAAAACATCCAAGGTTAATCAAGTCTTGAGGATGACACTTGTTTTTATGGGAGGGGCATGTTAATCTCTATATGTTGTGACACTACATTTCTATTATTATATTAGTATTGTCTTTATTGGGTAGATAGAATCGTAATTGTATTTGTATGGTTAGCTAGAATTCTAATTGTAACATTTGTTGTGTGTGTGTGTGTGTAGAGAGAGAGAGACCTAGTTTTAGGATCATCTCATCTTGCCTTCTGCATTTGATACATTGTATAAAGAGATTTCTCCCTTGAATCCCAAACTTCTTATTCTTGTCTTTATCTATGAAGGTTTTCAAAGTATCTAGTAAATCCTACATCAATATATCTTTCATAGACTCTTTATTCTCATTCTCCACAACTAAGGTGCCAATATTTTCCATATTCTCTAGGGTTGTTCAAATGGTTTCTTTGGATCCTTGTAAATCTATACATAATATTGGCTCCTTTATAAATCTAGGGAAAGGTTCCACATGCTCATTCTCTATGATTTCTAATACTTCAATGAGTGTTTGGAGATCTTCTTGCAAGTGCGACTTTGTGTAATAATTAAACGAAGTGATAGCATGTGACAAGGTGTGCAGTGGATCCTTCAAAATGCTCTCCATAACACCATTCTCCTTTAGTGATATAGGAATTTTTTTTTGCATACTTAGCGTTTAATGATTTCTAACACTCCATTTGTGTATGTAGCTTTTCTTGCCGTTGTTACTTTTTAAAAGGATTTTTTGTTCTCATCTCCTTTGTGTTCTTTTTTTTCTACTTCACCTTCTCCCATGCCATTACTTTGTTTAAACATCTCCTCTGGGATCTCCTAATATGTGTTCAATGTACTTTGGACCTCTATTGGTCCATAACACAGGTATAACACATCTTAACATGAAAAAACATAAACAGTAACCAAATCAATTTAGAAAAGCATTGTATTAAACTACATAAAAGATAAATCATTAATCTAATTTCAAATTTAGGAAACATCCCATAAACTTAACACATGTATAACATTCATTATCAATCAATGGAATAACTCTTACCATATTTACATCAATAGGTGTTTATATTAAAATGGTCGTGAATCTCGATAGACACAACCAACCACTTAGTTTTGTGGAGATAGCTAGTTGTTAAATAAAGGATAAACATTAAACTAATTAATATATATATATATATATATAACAAATATTATTTAATTAAAAAAAAACTTATATCAAAAACACAAAAAACAAAAACTGATATTCACTTACTGAAGTTTATTTAAATCTTAATCAAGTTGCATTTAAGCATAACAAGATAAGAGGAGAATGAAATGAATCCCAACTATACACTTGTTATACTCCAGTTAATCTTGTTGATTTAGTCAATAGGTCCAAAATCTCAAATAATATCTAAATGCCTATATGATAATTAAGATTTGGTGTAGAGTAGCAATTATGTTTTTTTTAAGTCCTCCAAATTGGAAATAAACAATTCTATTTATATATAACTCATGCTTATATAAAGGGTAGTGATAAACCATGATTAACCGGTGTATACAATTAGTGTGCATTACATACAATCTCATAAACAAAACCCAACGCTAATCTTGAATAAAAAACTATCCAGCCCTTAAGGTATGCTTTGTCTCGGAGCATGTTTATCTCAATATCATGTATGAGAGGTTGTTGAAGAGTTGGTGGAAAGCCACTGTAACTCTGCAAGGCTGTCATCAGGAAAAGCTAGGACAAAAACAAGTGGTCAACTATACTTTGTAAAATCCGGTGCGTGCTGGACCGTGGTCTCTGTCCACAAAACACGTGGAAACTGTATTATCGAAGTTGGCATGGATCTTAAAAAAAAAATTGCCAGTTTCAATCTACATTATCTAACTAGTACTTGGAGCGACGGACCAACAATCAATTGTACAAGATCAACTGAACTGTCGATGATCTCATTATGTATTTGCATTTGGCCTGGCGTGGCGTGGCGTGGACTCTGGAGTGAGAGTTGGATGCTGACATTCTTACCTGGAGAAAAGCAGCACTGTTCGATTAGGGGTTGGATGTAACGCTGCAATCTTTCACACAAATATTCACCAACAATAATACCATGTTTAAACATTTATATATCTCATCCTCTTCTTTTCTGTAATTGTACATGTGATGACTTTTACTTGAAAGATAAGATGACAAATTATACCCACTCAAACTGTACAAATCCTTTTCTCTTCTCTTCTGTAATTGTGCATGTAACTTTTACTTTCTCTTCTGTAATTGTACATGTGACTGTGACTTTTACTTAAAAATAAGATGACAAACTCGACCCACTCAGACTGTACAACTCAAATCCAATCCTGAATTATGGTTGCAAACGTAAACATTTTACCATGTGGCGAGAGACGGGAGACTGTTAATTATTGTTGCAAACGTAAACATTTTACCAGGTGGCCAAAGACAGGAGACTGTTAATTATTGTTGCAAACGTAGACATTTTACCAGGTGGCAAGAAGACTGAAGCCACAGTGTAAGATTACCATTGTCTGCAATCAAAGATTTCGGCTATCAGATGTGACGACAAACTGTAGCGCCACTTTACAAGCGTTAGCCTGTTGTCAAATGGTATCATGCTCCGGCTGAAGAATAATGCGATATCTTGTGAAGTGGCTAAGCTTATAACTTCATCCACTGGAGATTCGACAGTTGCAGAGGTCAATGGCATTCACTAGGTGGGCACGGGTATGGCAAGATAAGATGGGGACCGGCATCTGGTCATACAGTAAACCATCTATGCTTTTTGTTACAACTGGCCGGATTGAGCTGATAGGGACCGGCATCTGGTCACTGTGTGTTTTTAGTCTGAAGAATCTCTATAACTTTTGTAGGAGAGTTTCATCAATGGGAGCATCGCCAATTGCATGAAACTAGACCTCTCTATTTGCTGCGGGCGGAGGGGAGCAGAAGCGTTTGGACTTTGCCATATCAAACACTTCAGAAAACCCTATTAGTTGTCTAAATGAACATTGGAAAACGCAAATGCTGAAACCCTAAGAAATCATAGAAATCAAGGTGAGGAACGCAGATTTGGAAAACGCAAATGCTGAAACCCTAACCAATCACAGAAATCGAGGTGAGGAAGGCAGAAGCATTATGCGTTTTTGTAGTAGTGTAAGAAATCCACAATTTACAACATTGATAATACAAATTTGTATTAAGCGTTCGATCTTTATGTTGCACATCTTTAATGGAAAGGCATAAATCCACGTCGTACTAAATGAAAGCATGTCACACATGGT
Source organism: Pseudotsuga menziesii (assembly GCA_001517045.1). NCBI lineage: Eukaryota > Viridiplantae > Streptophyta > Pinopsida > Pinales > Pinaceae > Pseudotsuga > Pseudotsuga menziesii. The sequence continues at coordinate 238,790 of LPNX010504537.1, read as the reverse complement.
ATGCAACCCTAAAATATCCTTGTCTCTACTCAAACCATAATGATATCCATAGGATGGAAATCTACTCAAACCATAATGATATCCATAGGATGGAAATCCCTTATAGTCTCTATCAAAGTCAACATGATAGAAAATCTTTGGTTTTTTTTCAGAAAATCTTTGTTTTTTTGGTTTTGTACACAAATTCCATCCTTATCACTTTATAGATTACTCCTTGTACTTGTTCCATCCAATGATGTAGAATGTAACAACAACTATGGTTGTATTTGTTTAATTCAATGACTTAGTATGTAACAAATTAGTGTAATGTGGTGTTATTTATTGTCATCTTTCAAATTTACACTTTATACTTGAAAGTAGGGAAAATTTGTACTTGTTCCATCCAATGATGTAGAATGTAACAACAACTAGATTATAGATTATGGCTGTATTTGTCTAGTTCAATGACTTAGTATGTAACAAATTAATGTAATGTGGTGTTATTTATTGTCATCTTTCAAATTTACACTTTATACTTGAAAGTAGGGAAAATTTTAAAAATCTATATTTATTTAAAAATATATAAATTTTGTGAATTTTATCAATTCTTAAAATATCAACTATAAAATATTTGGCTATACTTTTCTAAATATATTTTAATTTGTAATGATTTTATATAGTTTATATAAAAATTGGGTCATTTTTAGAGTGAAAATTTTTTACTACATCAAAATTGGGTGAAAAAGGGATTAAAAAAATATAAATTGATGAATCTTATGTTTGAAAAAAAAACATGAAAAAATAGCCCATGGGCTAAATTTCACTCCTATACTTCAAAGTCATTGTCCAATGTGACCTTACCAACACTTCCTTTTATTTTAAGCTAGTGTTTTTTTGGTAGAAGGTAGGAAACTATACAATAATTTAATATTTTCTTTGAAATAAATTGATGAAAGAATACACAGCTATCAATCTCTAGGATCAAATTCGAGAGTAAATATTAGGGAAGATGAGGTGTAAATAGATTGTTATCAATATGATCTAATCAATCACGTGAACTTGTTTAATATGTAAAGAGAAGGATTTCAAAAAGGTGCATTTCTTTCATCATTACAAATTTGTAGTAAAAACATGCAACCATGAACAACAAAGCGATAATAACACCTCTTAGAATGTAGAAATGATAATAGCAAACCAAATGATTGAATAATGATTCAAAAAATCTTAATGACAATTTTATAAATTGAACTCTAGATATCAAATTCAACCATGACAAAATAAGGAAGATGATGAACCTTACAAAGAAAATGCAGTGTCCACTTCTTTAGCTAATCCTTTGGAATTTCTTCACACTTATTTCACAATCTTGGCTACATTAACCTTCTCATATTTATGGGATTTCTCCTTAAATAAACCCTAAATAAAACGCTATTCAAGATGCCCCCTTAGTGTTTGAAAATTGAACTTCACGATGCAAGTGGAAACCTCTAGGCTAGGGTCACCTTTCAATACATACTAAAAACTCTAATGCACATTTTCCTCTCTCCATAGGAAAAATCAACAACAAATTATGTAATTATTCATTAAGGTCAGATTTATAGTCATTTTTCACAATGGGTTTGGGAAGACCCCATAACACATTAAATTTATCTGTAATGATGTCTTTCTGTTGGTTGTGGAGCCTGATCTTCCTAATTCAGAGATGTTATTTCAGCCGTGTTTGGATCCCAACATTTGATGGGGGGGGTGTTGGGGGATTTCCCCCCCACTATAATCGTTAGGGGTGTCTAGGGTGGAGTGGGGGGGGCGACTATTTTGGGATCCCTGCCATGGAGGGGGTTTGGGGCATCACCCTTGTAGTGAAAATTTAGGAAAAAATGACTTGTAAAATGTTGTAATTTCAAAGTCATAACTTGGTCAATAATGGGTGATTTACGGGCCCATGTTTTTGGGTAACCCGTGGTATTTTCCCATGGTATTCCCTTTGTAGCGTTGTAAAAAAATCTCTATGATTGTGTGAGAGAGACTTTTAGAGAGTGAAGAGGAAGTGTAGTGGGTTTGTTGCAGGTCGTATCCCTTCATTTTGCTGAATGATACAATAATAAAAGGACTAGAAATTTATGTGTGGACGTAGGCCATCTTGGGTGAACCACATTATATTAGTGTCTCTCTTGTAATGTTTTATAAGTTTTAATATTTGCATATTGTTTATTGTTATTGCTTTGCAATAATGTTTTCTAACAATTAGTATCAAATCCAAAAGGTATATTTGGCTAGTATGTTGAAATATTGTAACTTCAAAGGATATTCTAAATGTATTTGACTGATGTAACCCAAGGAAGATGTTATTATTCATTCGTCGGGATGTTACTATTGTAATTGGTCATCATAGAGTGATGAGGTAAAGCCTCCATTGTAAGTCTGGTCATTAGTACCATAATGAATAATATAAAATACTATTTTGAGTCTTCCTAGGTGAAGTCAACCCAATAAGTTAAGTGGGGACGAATTGTCTAGGGTAAAAGTGAATTGACATAATGTATATAAATAGATGAGTTGTGTTCCTCATTACAACACAGACTCACTCACTTGTGTAGCGCATAGGAGAGAGAGAGAAAGATGGAACACCAAGGAGGAGAATACCTGTTTTGGGGTTATATCTTATACATCTTACAGAAAGAAATTTTTGTTGTGTTTTCTTCCCCCTAAGGGTTTCCTCGGATAAATATTGTGTCTATCTTGTGATTGTGTTTCTTTCAATGATTCTGCATATGCTACTATTGTGAATTTGGATTGAACACCAATGATATCTAGTCTAGCATATGAAATATGAACATGGTATCAGAGCTAGCCTGAATAGGACAACTTTCACAAGGTGAAACTCTCTCTCCTCCCTCTCTAGAAGAAATTAGGGTTTCTACAAACGTTTGGAATTTGGAATATCTGCTTGCATAGAAAGTTGTGCCTTCCTAGAGTGCATATATTTTTCCCAGGATCAAAGTGTTTTGGTGGTTGAATCTACCGAAAATCCAAACCCTATTTTGGCCCTAAACGAGAAAAATACAGAAAACCAAAACGAGAAATTCTATAGAAGTTGCAACCTCACAAGAAAATTTTGAAGGGTGAAGATTTGGGATCTCCATAAATCACTTGGACCAACCAACTCGCCTTAGTCAAGCGCATCTCCTGGGAAGGTTAGATTTTCATTTTGAGAAATTTCAATTTTTAGTGACCTCCTGGATAGGATGGCCCCAAGCACTAAGCTTGAGGACAAACTAGAAGACATAGACAACTTCCTAGCATGGAAATATAGGATTCGTCTCATTCTCAGAGAGAATGGTCTTGATAAGTACATCAAGGATGAAGTTGCAGAACCAACATAAGTTGAAGCTAAGGAGAAGCATGAACAAGACCTAATCAAGGAAATGAGGATCATTGTTGATTCTATCAAAGATCACTTGATCCCTCAAGTGTCATATAAGAAGACACCAAAGAAAATCTATGATGCACTTTCCAAAATGTATGAGCGAAGGAACACCAACAGAAAGATGAATATGAGAGATCAACTGAAGGGCACCAAGATGAGTAAAGGAGAAACAATTCAAGATTACTTCAGAAGGCTCTCCAAGTTCAAGGAACAACTATGTGCTATTGGAGACACCCTTGATGAGGATGAACTAGTTATGATTTCTCTTAATGGTCTCATTATACCTTGGGACTCATTCATACAGACTCTGTGTGACAGAAAATAAAGGATGAAGTTTGACATAGTATGGGAATATTAGATTCAAGAAGAAGCTAGAGTAGCTAACAGAGAAACTCTACTCGGAAAAGATGATCACACTCTATCCATCCATACTAAAGGAAGAAAACAATCAAACTTCAATAAAGGTAACCATAAACCTTCAAAGAAGAAGTTTCAAAAGAAAAAGAAGGACTACTCAAAGTATCAATGCTACAAATCTCATAAGATAGGACACCTTGCTAGAGAGTGTCCATCACCAAAGAATAACAAAAACAACAAGAGACATCATGCTCATATAGTTGAAGATGAGGATGACGAAGAAAGACCTTGAAAGAGACTAACAAAAGAACAAGATGTAGATGAATATGTACTATTCTCTACACTCTCTCCATCTGTAACATTTGGAGAAGATACATGGCTTATTGATAGTGGTGCTTCAAAGCACATGACAGGGAAGAAGCAAACTCTATCAAGACTTGAAGAAAATAACTTTCCTTAGAAGGTATCATTTGGAGATGACTATCAATATCCCACCAAAGGTATTGGTGAATCAAGCTACAAGCTTGACTCTGGGACTTCCATGAAGATGAAGGAAGTACTATATGTACTAGGTTTGAAAAATAACTTACTTTCCATCTCAACTCTAGATAAAAAAGGATATAGATTTGCTTTTATAGATGGACAAGTACTTATGTGGTCCAAAGGAAAGACACTTCAATATGTTGTGGTCATTGGAGAAGAAGAAGGAGAATTGTACAAACTCAAAGGACATCCAGAGACAACCCTTGTCAATGAGGCTACTAGCTCAAGTGAACTATGGCATAGGAGGTTTGTTCACATCAACTACAAAGCAGTACCCTATGTGAGAAAGGTGGTAACATGGTTACCATATTTGAATATTGATCATGAGGGAACTTGCAAAGGATGTGCAAGAGGAAAGAACATCAAGAATCCATTTCCGAAACATGAAACAAAGACTAAAGGAACATTGAAACTAATTCATTTTGATGTATGTGGCCCTATGCCCTCCATATTGTTAAGTGGATATGAATATTATGGCACATTCATTGATGACTATTCAATGTTTGGGTACACAGGGTACTCCCAAAAGACCGAACACCTTGAGCAACTGCTTCACACAAATAGATCACAGATCAACACACCAATGTTTGTCACGTGGTTAAAACCCTCGAGAGGCAAATAGTCCACAGCCCCAGCCAAATAGCTACTTGGAGCAATTTATTATGCAAAAGAAAGAAAGTTACATGAGCTTCTCATAATCGATTAACTAGCCAAGGACCCTCTATGCTCTTTAAATAGAGATCTTAGACCAATCGGGTGTTAAGCCACAGATCAATGGTAGGTATGATCTAAGAGAAGTTGAACCGTAAGATCACTCTATGTCTAACATATCGTGACCGTCGGATTAGAATATTTACAAATGCATACTAATGCATCCTAAAGAAACAAACTTTTACCTAACGAATATATTACACAAGTTGATCTTAACTAACTCCTAAGTGTCTAAATATCCTAACATCCCCCCTTAATAACAACTTGGGATAGGATTGAAGGATTTACAAAAGTGACACTATTAGGAGAAGGAAGGAGGCATTAGAGCCTATCCCCCCTCAAGGACACATTCCTGAACTCTTAACATAGATGGAAGTTTAGAAAACTTCCCTTCTATAAGAGACTTGGTGAAGATGTCTGCAACTTGATCATGTGTAGGGCAATAGAGAACTTCAATAACACTATAATGAACAATATTTTTTATGAAGTGCATGTGTAGCTCAATGTGTTTGCTGCGCTGGTGTAGAACGGGATCTTTGGAAAGCTTGATGGCACTCTGATTGTTGCACCAAAGTGGAGTAGGCTGCTACTGCTCGAATCCAAACTTTGAAAGGATCTGTCAAATCCATAAAGCTTCCTGACTGGCATTAACTGCGGCTCGATATTCTGCTTCTGCTGAAGAAAGAGCAAGTGCTTGTTGTTTCTTACAATCCCAAGTGATAGGTCCAGATCCCAGACTGAAAACAAAACCTGCAGTAGACTTCCGATCATCAGGATCGTCGGCCCAATCTAAATCAGGGAAACCAACCAACAAAGGTTTCCCCCCTATACTGTAATGAATCCCAGATTGAATTGTACCTTGAATATATCGAAGTATTCTTTTTGCTGCTTTCTAGTGACTTTCATGAGGAGTTTGCATATAACGGGAAACATGACCAACGGCAAAGGAAAGGTCAGGACGAGAATGAGTCAAGTATAAAAGACTACCAACAAGCTGACGATACAAGGTGGCATCTACTTCAGGGGAAGTACAAGTGGCAGAAAGTTTGACTCCAGACTGGAAGGGAGAAGGGGCTGGTTTACAATCTTCCATGTGGAAGCGACGAAGAAGGTCACAAGCATACTTAGACTGGGAAATAAATATTCCTTCTTTGGTGTGCAAGACTTGGAGACCAAGAAAATAATGCAAATGTCCTAAGTCTGATATTTCAAAATTTTTCTTAAGACTAGATTTCACATGGGTTATAAGTTTAGGGCCACTACCAGTAAGGATAAGATCATCAACATAAAGAATAAGTATGATGAGATGGTTCCTACTTTCTTGGTATAGACATTGGGGTCAGAATGGCATCTAGAAAAAACAGTGTCAAGGAGAAAGCTATCCATTTTGGCATACCAAGCTCTAGGAGCTTGCTTAAGGCCATATAAGGATTTCTTAAGGAGACAAAAAAGGCTAGAGTTATTCTAAACATATCCAGGAGGTTGTTCGATGTAAATTTCCTCATGTAAATCACCATGTAAGAAGCCAAACTTAAAATCCATTTGATGGACTTCCCAGTTATGTAAGGCTGCAAGGGAAAGAACAAGGCGCATGGAGTTCATTTTTGCTACAGGGGAAAAGGTTTCATTGTAGTCAATCCCTTCAACTTGGGAAAAACCTTTGGCAACTAACCTTGCCTTAAGTCTTTCAACACTTCCATTTGATGCATACTTAGTTCTGTAGACCCATTTACATCTAATAAGTTTTCTTCCTTTTGGAAGAGGAACAAGATCCCAAGTATCGTTCGCCATTAAGAAACGATATTCTTCATCCATAGCTGCATCCCAATCTGGATTTCCTAAAGCTTCTACAAAAGTTTCTGGATCATGATTCTCAGAAACTTGAGACAAAAGAGAAGAGGATCGCTGAAACTGAGAACGTGTTCGTCATTGATCTCTAGGATCACCTACAAGATCACCAATTGCTTCACATGTTGAACGAACCCATCGAGGAAGTATTGGTGCTGGTGCAATTGGAGGAACATGAGCAGGCGGAGGTGGATTTTCATCCTTACTGTCATCATCAGAAACTGGAGTTGGAAACTTGTCAAGGAAGCTGGAAGAAGGCACAATCGCTGAATCAGGCTCGCAGGCCAAAGATGGCACAGCTGCCAAGTTAGGCTCGCAGGCCAAGAGATTTTCATCAAATTTAACATCTCTTCTAATGATTATATCATGTGAATGGGGCTGAAGAAGTCTATAACCTTTTACATCTTCAGAATATCCAAAAAATATGCACTTTTCACTTTTAGGCTGCAATGCTTTCCATTTTTCATCTGGAATGTAAGCCCATGCTTCACAACCAAACACACGAAAGTGACTTACATCTGGTTTAATTTGACTCCATGTTTCTTCCAGTGTTATACCTTGTAAAACTTTAGTGGGTGTGCGATTAACTATGTAATTTGCACAATTTATGGCCTTAGCCCAATATTGAAGACTTAGTCCCTTAGATTGGATCATACAATTAGCCATTTCTTTTAAAGTGTGGTTCTTCCATTCAGCTACACCATTTTGTTGTGGTGTATATGGAACAGTGTGTTATTGTTGGATTCCTTGTTCAGTGCAAAAAGTAGTGAACTTGTTGTTAACATATTCTCCTCCATTGTCAGATCTTAACTTAATAATTTGATGACCAGATTGCTGATCCGGATTTATGCGTGAACGAAATGAAAGAACATACACATCATAATAATCAGAGACATTTTGCAAAGATAACAGAGATACAGTAAACACATATTCTATTAAATGGCTGAAATAGAACAGACTGTAATACAATTGCTAGAATGGTGGTAGCTATCTCTGAGAAGAGATGTGGCCGCTACGCTCATTCGTGCCAAGATGAATACAAAAGGAGGCCAAAGGGGCCTATTTATAATAAAAATGAGGTGAGAACCCCAAAAGTCCCAAAACGTAACCCTAGAAGATGAACCGTCATAAAGTTTGCGGCCCCACGATGGTAAGTTGAACAGTCAACTTCCCGGGGTCATAACTTTTGCATACGATCTCCGATTTGGGCGTTCGATAGCTTGTTGGAAAGGTCTATCTAAGCTTTACAACTTTTGGTCATCCAAATGCATGCCAATGGCAACCATTTGGCCCCGAATCTCCAAAAAACATCATTTAAGGCCTCAAAACGGCCCCGGAAGTTTAGGACTTGAAAAACTGCCGAAAAATAACTAGGAAACTGCCACAATGGACAATTGTTTTGAGCCAGTGGAATAGGTGGGTGGCCACCGATCTCCATCTGGATCAATCCTCCCTCCTTAGGAAGCAATGGTCTCCATTGCGTCGAATCCCATATCATATCTCGAACTGTGTGTTGAGTTGATCTCCTGGTGCGACATTTGTTGAAGTGAAGAGGCTGCTTTTCTTTGGCATCCCGAGAGGGCTGTAATTGTTGTTTGGATGATTTGTTTCTGGATGAGCACCTTGAATGCAGGGCCTTGCATCGTAGAGGTACTTGGATAGATGAGGAAACAATGGCTCTGTCTTCTTCTTGTGTCTGATGAGCAGAGACACCCTGTGCAGAGGGTGTGGAGGTCTCTGTGATCTTATGTTCTCCTTCAGACGTAATTGTGAAGAGGAATAATTTTCTGATGTGGGAGTTTATCTTCCTACCTTGCGAGACTTCATTAGGTGCAACTATCTCTAGGATCCGGTAGAGTTGTCCTTCCAAAGTGATAATGACATTGCGAGGCCGTGACTCATATACAACATGACGCTTCCACATATATGGTTGTCCTAAAAGAACATCACAGACTTCAAGTGGGGCTACATCACACAGTACCTTGTCTTGGAAAGGCTTGATGCCATATGGTAGGAGGCATTGCTGAGTAATGCGGATACCGCATGCTTGGCTTAACCAACCAATGTTGTAAGGTTGCGGGTGTGGTGTTGTCGGAAGCTCCAATCTCTTGACGACTTCTGCTGAAATCAAGTTCTTTTGGCTGCCGTTGTCAACAACAAAATGTAGAGGCATTCCCTTCACCCACATCTGCGAGTGGAAAAGGCGCTCCTCTGCCTCTAACTCTTCAGGATCCTCTAGTTGAATCTGTGCGGTAGCAACAGTGGCAGTGGGGTCTGCCTCAATGATCTGCCTCCCATTATGTGCGGCTGTGGCATTGGGTTCAGAATCAGAATCAGGATCGGATTCTGAAGATTTGATCTCGGCCACTAATGACTGCTTTGAGCGACATTCATCAGTGTTGTGCCAAGGGCTTTTATGAAATTCACACCACTTACCAGTGTCCTTCTTTGTCTTTCGATCTCCCTTCTTTGCTTGTGGTGGGGACTGGTTGCCATTTTCTTTTGCGGTGTTCTGCGAGCTAGGGTTTCCCTTGCCTTGCTTCTGCGGTGGATTCACAGGTCCAGAGTCTTGCTTGTTCTTTTGTCGAAATTTCTCCTCGATTTTGACAGCGTACCGATAGGCGGATCCAAGTGAAGAGATGTCGAGGAAGTCCATCTCAGTTCGGATGTACCGATGTAGACCACTGCGATATTTTAGGATTAGGTGCCGCTCGGAGTCTTTGATACTCAGCTTTGTCCGCAGAGTATGAAATTTGTTGGTGTACTCCGACACCGTCTGGTCCCTTTCTTGACGCAGAATGGTCCATTTTGTGTACTGGTCATCATAGTTTCCCACAGGGTAATACTGTTCCTTGACGGCATCTATGAAAGAGACCCAAGTGGGAATTGTTTCAAACATTTCAGACTCGTCTGATAAGTTTTGCTCACAATAAGTACCCCACCAATTTTGGACATGGGGGACTGCCTTAAGGAGCGCAAAGGTGATCTTTTCTCTGTCGGAAAAATTGTGAACAGAGAAATACCCTTCTAGAACATTCAACCAATTATCCAGGGCATCTGCATCAATATTTCCTTCAAATAAAGGAATATCAAAGTTAACTTGTACCTTAAAGGGAGTTGCATCCCCGAACCGGCTGCTCGTTGAAGATGCACTAGCTGCGGTCGGCATTCGCCGAAGGATTTGGGCGAAACTATCCATCATCTCGTTCCTCTGTCGCTCGAGGGATTCCTCGAGCAGCGACTTGATAGGATCTCCTGCTCCGTCCTCTCTCTTTTCTTCCGCCATGGGAGGTCGTTTGGGACGGCGAGAATGATCGAGCGAAAATAGTTCGAGACCAAACTCTCTGTACTCGGACCTCGTCGGGGACATGCGCCGAGAAACAATCAAAGAGCAGATTGCTCTGATACCATTGATCCGGATTTATGCGTGAACGAAATGAAAGAACATACACATCATAATAATCAGAGACATTTTGCAAAGATAACAGAGATACAGTAAACACATATTCTATTAAATGGCTGAAATAGAACAGACTGTAATACAATTGCTAGAATGGTGGTAGCTATCTCTGAGAAGAGATGTGGCCGCTACGCTCATTCGTGCCAAGATGAATACAAAATGAGGCCAAAGGGGCCTATTTATAATAAAAATGAGGTGAGAACCCCAAAAGTCTCAAAACGTAACCCTAGAAGATGAACCGTCATAAAGTTTGCGGCCCCACGATGGTAAGTTGAATAGTCAACTTCCCGGGGTCATAACTTTTGCATACGATCTCCGATTTGGGCGTTCGATAGCTTGTTGGAAAGGTCTATCTAAGATTTACAACTTTTGGTCGGCCAAATGCATGCCGATGACAACCATTTGGCCCCGAATCTCCAAAAAACGTCGTTTAAGGCCTCAAAACGGCCCCGGAAGTTTAGGACTCAAAAAACTGCTGAAAAATAACTAGGAAACTGCCACAATGGACAATTGTTTTGAGCCAGTGGAATAGGTGGGTGGCCACCGATCTCCATCTGGATCAATTTCTTTTCAACAAGGGCCTTGTAGGCCAAGAACATGTTAAATACTTCGCTCTTAAGTTTTAGGAAGTAAACCCAAGTGCGTCTGGAGTAGTCATCAATGAAAGTTAAGAAATATTTGAAACTAGAAAAGGAAGCAGATGGAAGAGGGCCACATAAGTCACTATGCACGAGCTCCAAGGGAACCAAGGCGTGCCAAGAGGCACATTTGTCAAAACTGTCCCGATGATTTTTTTCGAGTACACAACCGGAACAAACACCATCCTTGCAAGATACCAGCGAAAGATCAGTCACCATATTGTCTTTACATAGTTGTTGCAATGAGCAATAATTTAAGTGACCAAATCACTCATGCCAAAGTTCGATCAAGTTATCAC
>LPNX010504537.1:130332-215818 GCA_001517045.1 Pseudotsuga menziesii | reverse complement strand
GGTGAAAGTAGCTTGATGGTAAGCTAGGGTTTCGAGAATAATTTCGGCAGAGGCAGGATGCTTATGACTGTGGATGTGGAATAATGGGTCTCCATCACTTATTTATAAAACCATGTGATTTAGGTCAGCTTTTTAGGGTTTTAGCTGTTTAGGGTTTCAGCTATTTAGGTTTTCTTCTTTTTTCCTCATTATTTTATATTTTTTATTCCTTTTTGGATATTTTTGGAAGAAAAAAGGATTTTATAGCCTTTTGGAGGCATTTTAAGCTTTTTGGTGACCTTTTAGATGGTTTTATGGGTTTTTGATGGAGATATGGTAGGAAAGTGGACAAATGAGCCATGTAATGGGGTAGATGAGGTAGTTAACCATTTTTGGGTGTTAACAGGGGAGGCTAACTAGGCTTCCTCCTTAAAAAAGGGATCATTTTTGGGGTGATATGAGTGTCATAAATGCACCTAATTACTAACTATTTGTTACAATCAGTTAAGCTAAGTTGTGAAGGCACCTCCAATCATTATTTGATTATTTTTGGTCATTATTTATGAACTGGAGCTAACACATGTGCCTACAACCACTTTTGATGACATGTGTCACTACAATTAACTCCATCGGAGCTACCTGGAGTTATGGATGTGCTACCTCCTTCATTTGGACATGTAGTTACATGTGATGAGTCACTTTCAGTTAGACTCAGTCATCTATTGCACTCTAATTACTTAGGACTTAGTGTGAGAGTCAGTTATTGATTAGTTATGTGGTTAACTATGTGTTTCGATTGTGGCTGACATTCAGTTAAGCTACAGCTATTCATTCAATTTGAATGACCTCCTTGGGAATTAGAATTGTCTTGGAATTCATGCATATTACATTATCATTGTATTGTATTACTCATTCTTTATTGATTATACAGAGCCGCTACTCCTATTGCAACACCATTATGCAATTTTCATGCTTAATTGTCTGAAATCTCTTATGAGACAGTATTTTAGTCCCTAGATTACTGTGATAGATTAATAATATCTTGAAAGAGAAAAACATCTTGGGAAAGAGAAATAATACAAGAATCAGAGAGATATGTAGCTCTAGAAGGCTCCACAAGAACAATCAAAATATCAAATCCATACTCTAGTTATGTAGCTTTGATGTGTGACCTTGTAGATCAAGAACCCACCAACTATGAGGAAGCTGCACAGAAGAAAGAGTGGGTGGAAGTAATGACAGAAGAATACGAGTCAATAATGAAGAATGATGTTTGGGTCATAGAACCCAAACCAGAAAAAAAGAGTGTGGTATCTTCGAAATGGATCTACAAGATAAAACATGTTGTTGATGGAAGTATTGAAAAGTACAAGGAAATATTTGTGGCTAGAGGATTCTATCAAAAAGAGGGATTGATTAGGAAGAGACATTTGCTCCAGGAGAAAGGTACATGTTGGCTTATACTCTCGTGTAGATGTGAGGAACCTGCAGGAAACAAGTAATCAAAACACACGATATAGCAGCAGAACTCAGAATCACTTTTATATTAATCGCAAGCCACTTCGAGGGGGAAACCTCCTTTGAGCAAGCTCAATACAAAATAAATTCACCGTGCCTTCCTTGGCCTCAACACACACTTATATACCAAAAATAGGCACCAATACTATGGTTCAAAACCATGGGCCAATATAAACTATGGGCACTAATACTATGGGTCAAAACCATGGGCCAATATAAACTATGGATCAACAAATACTACAGGCGGCTTACAAAGCATATGCGCCTCACAACAATAACACAAACTATGGATCAACAATTACTATGGGACGACTTACAAAGCATATGCGTCCAACAACAATATACTAACATAGTAAAGAGAGGGATTGACATGGGTTCCTAACATCCCCTCCCCCTTAGAAAAAACTTTGTCCTCAAAGCTTTAGATGTGGAAATTGTCGCTGTATCTGGGGGAGTGGTTCCCACGTAGCATCCTCGGGATGCATTCCGTGCCATTGAATTAAGATCTCTGTGATAGAGCGAGAGCGAATCTGACGAGTGCGCTTATTGAGGACAGCCTCCGGCTCCAAAAAGATGGATCCTGCATTATCCAGTTCTGGTAAAATAGTTTGTCCTTTGATGTTGGTGCCAAGAACTTTCTTCAGACAAGAGACATGAAATACTGGATGAATGCGGGAAGAAGGGGGAAGTTCCGATTTAGAAGAAACAGACCCAATCTTCTGAAGAATCCTATATGGCCCATAGAACTTTGGAGAGAGCTGATGACGCCCTTTGAGTTTGAGTGAGGATTGCTTGTAAGGCTGGAGACGAAGAAAAACCATATCACCGGCTTCAAAAGTGCGCTCAGAATGGTGCTGATCAGCTTGTTGCTTCATGCGATTTCCTGCCATGTGAAGGTTTTCACGCAAAATGCGAAGGACCGCGTCAACTGCCTGAACTGGAGAACTACTGGGGGTGTAAGGAAGAAGAACCAGCAGTGGCTAAACATAAACTGATTCATATGGAGTCATTTTAGAGGCAGTGCGGTAAGAGGTATTGTACCACCATTCAGTGAGAGGGAGCCACTTTGCCCACTGATGTTGTTGCTCAGAGGAGAAGCAAAAAAGATAAGGTTCCAAGCATTTATTGATAATTTCAGTCTGACCATCCGTTTGGGGGTGATAACCTGAATGCATCTTCAGTTTGGTGCCAGTGTGGTGAAAGAGTTCTGTCCAAAAATGATTGGTGAAAGTCGCACCATGATCTGAGATAATGGAAGAAGGCATTCCATGAAGATGAAAGATCTGGTCTAGGAAAATTTGAGCAACGGAAGAGGCTGTATAGGGATGGCTGAGAGCACAAAAATGACAATATTTGGAGAGGCGATGAACCACAACCAAAATCACAGTCTTCCCTCCAGATTTAGGGAGCCCGTTAATGAAATCCATAGAAATATCTGTCCATATCCAGGGAGGTATGGGCAAGGGCTCGAGTAATCCCGGAAGGGGTGTTGGTTCACCCTTATTGTGCTGGCAGGTATCACCTTCACCCACCATCTGTTGAATTGTCCTTTTCATGCCCTGCCAAAAGAAGTTGCGCCGTGCCCGTTCATATTTTTTGAGAAAACCAGAGTGCTCCGCTGACGGAGAAGCATGGAGTTCATAGAAGATAGCTTGTTGAAGAGCTGTGTTCTGGGGAAGCACCAGACGACCCTTGTATCGCAGTGAAGCACCATCCCAAGAGTAATGTGGAACACCAGAAGGGTTGTTGGCCAAGTGTTGGATGATGTGAGATAATGAAGAGTCATTGACATAACCCTGCTGAACCGATTGCAACCAATTTGGAACAGGCATAGAAATAGCGGAAAGAGAACCTTGGTCATAACCCATGAGGTTGCTAACCCATTTCTGTTGTGCTGGGGAGGATACACGTTGTTCTAGGAAATATTTCAGACTCTGGTGATCAGTCTGGATGCATAAATGAGTCCCTGAGAGGTACGGTCGCCACTTTTGTACTGCATGCAAAATGGCCATCATTTTCTTCTCATATGTAGAGGCAGCTAAATTCTTACCAGAAAGGGCTTCGCGGGTGAACGCAATGGGGTGTTCATCTTGAAGGAGAACAGCACCAAGTCCATTGCCGCAAGCATCACTCTCAATAGTGAAGGGCTTGGAAAAAGCGGGCATAGCTAGAACGGGTGTAGTACACATAGCTTGTTTCAGCTTGTCAAATGCACGCTCAGGAACATGTGTCCATGTAAAAGCATCATTTTTCAACAGCGCAGTTAATGGAGCTACAAGCTTCCCATAATCCTTGACAGACTTGCGGTAGTAGCTAGTCAACCCCAAAAAACCACGAAGGCTCTGGAGTGTCTTAGGAGGTGGCCAATTGTTCATGGCAGCGATTTTGGCAGGATCCACACGAACCCCTTGTGCTGAGATAATGTGCCCGAGATACTCAAATTCCTTTTGGCCAAAAACACATTTAGACTTTTTGGCATGGAGATGATGATCAGAGAAAAGTTGCATTACAAGAGCCAGATGCTGGAGATGTTCAGCCCATGTTTTACTGTAGATGAGGATATCATCAAAAAATACCAGAATGAATTTCCGCAAATAGGGCCTGATGTTGGGAGGAATGCTACCAGGGAGGAGCTGAATACGATGGTCCTCTGGTCGTGAAGGTGGAAGTCCCACTGGTTCAGCAAAAACACCTGTATAGCGATCTAGAATTTGTTAGAGATCCAAAGGAGTAGTGGGGGCCGCTGAAGGTTGCATTTGAAGGGAATGGAGCTGAGCAATGACACCAGAGGAACTCTTCTTAAGGCGTTTTTCCAGGCGATGTGAACTGATGATGCTGAGACACCCTGGTTGTAATCCCTTCAATGTGTGTTTGTGTCCATCGGGGGAGAACTGCATCCAAAGTTCAACAAAATCCCATAATATGGGACCAAGTGTGCGCAGCCATTGAGCGCCCAAAACCACATCACATCTGCCTAAGGTCAAGGAAAACATGTCAGAGCGGAGGTTATAATCTCCCATAGAGATACGCACATTACAACACTTCCCTTTGCAAGGTAAGGTGCCCCCATTGGCAACCATGACTTCAAAGTTGGAGCAAGGATGGATAAAACAATCAGCTTGTTTGGCGATCCGAGGGTCAATGAAATTATGAGTGCTGCCAGAATCAATGAGTATTGTAAGAGGAAGCTTCTTGAAGTAACCGCATACCCGCATTGTTTGGGGGGCAATGACTCCAGCTAAAGCATGGAGGGATATCTCGGGCTAGTCGTCTTAAGATGGAGGGTCAATAGGCGGCTCCTGAGTGTCAACCGGAGCATCCATTACATCGGCAACTTCTTCACCAATTTCAGAGGTAGGTGGAGAATCCACATCCAAGAGATAGATATTTTGTTGAACACATCGATGTCCCTGACTGAATTTCTCATCACAATTATAACAAAGCCCTTTTTCTCTGCGTGCCTGCATCTCTATTTCAGACAAATGCTTGATTGGAGGCGGAATGGGAGGTCGTTGAGAACCCATATTGCGGAAGGGAACAAAAGAGGATTTGGAGCGCTGTTGGGCTGCCATCTTGTCTTCTGCCAACTTAGCCAACCCCAGGGCTTCCATCATTGTGTTGGGACTAAACATTTTGACCTCAGAGCGAATTGCATCCTTTAGACCACTGATAAAACAACTCCGGTAGAAGTCATCAGGTAATCCTTCAGTGTGATTAGCTAGTTTCTCAAATTCAGTTTGATACTCTTTCATAGTGCCAGTTTGGCAAAGTTTAGTGAGAGCTCCTATGAAGTCATCAAAAGCACTCGGACCAAATCGGTGCAAAGGAGCTGGCAAAAAGCAGGCCATTTTGGCTCTTCATGAGCCTTGATGTACCAACGATACCATTGAAGAGCTTCCTGTTCCAAATGAAAGGAGGCAAGTGGAACTTGGTGGACATCAAAAGTATTATGAAGGCTGAAATATTGTTCTGCACGATAGATCCATCCAGTCGGATCAGTACCATTGAAGCGCGGAAAATCTAGCTTCGGACCGCAAAAAGTGCTGGAAGAAGAGAACCCATTGGTTGATGAAGACTCGGAGTGTCGTCTGGTGTTCATAGCTGAATGCTCAAGATGGAGACCGAGAAATTTTTTATCTAGTTCCTGGAGTTTGGCTTGGATGGCTGCAAGTGCATCCTCCATGATTTTTGCTCCTGTGTGGGTGACAACCATAAGCAGGAGATTTTTCAGGAAGGGATCTGCAACGACGTGGAAGTAATTGACAACAGATGGATCTGCAACGGTGCGGAACTGGCCGGCAACAGTTTTAGACAGAGGAAATCTGCAATTGTGCAACTGAAAATAGATATGGACCCCAGGTATGTGCGGCTTCCTATCGGTTCAAGGGATTCACTCGGCCACCAATGCTATCTGATGGCTTGCGTATTGGGGCAGTACCCCTCACTCCACGGATCAGGTAAAACTGATAACCGCTTGGCCACAAACGACAGCTCTTGGTTTACCTCACGGGTGGGAACTAGTCAATCAGGTAGGGGTCGTTGCCCTTTTCGCTGGAAGGTCCTCTCAATGGGCCAGCTACTTCAGGGTTCCTGTGGTACTCCTCACAATGATTTTTAGGGCTTATGCCCAAGTACTTCCCACAGTTAAGCGGAGAGGGATTATTCCCAGATCCGAACCTGCAACAGAAGAAAAAAAATTTGGGCAGAAATTCCACCCAATGTTAAAAAACCGGATCTATATTGCTCAGAATCACTATTATAGCATGTTTCCAGAACTAGAACAACCACTCTTCTTCTACCTATGACATCGGAATAGAAATCTGGGCACTCAGTCAGAATATTTTTGCGCCACAATTTCCGTGGCCGTCACCGAAATTCTGAAAAATTACGGATTTTAAATCCGCGATATCTCCACTTTTAGAAATCCAAATGAGATGATTTTTTTTTTGAAACTATGTATTTTTGAAAGATAAATTCAGATATGCAATCTGTTTCTTCTGATTTTGTGCAAAAAGTTTCAAAAATTGATCTGAAATTCGCCGCCAAAAAAAAAAAATTTCCCACATGTGCCAAGGAAAGTGCTCTGATACTGGATGTGAGGAACCTGCAGCAAACAAGTAATCAAAACACACGATATAGCAGCATAACTCAAAATCACCTTTATATTAATCACAAGCCACTTCGAGGGGGCAACCTCCTTTGAGCAAGCTCAATACAAAATAACTTCACCGTGCCTTCCTTGGCCTCAACACACACTTATATACCAAAAATAGGCGCCAATACTATGGGTCAAAACCATGGGCCAATATAAAATATGGGCGCTAATACTATGGGTCAAAACCATGGGCCAATATAAACTATGGATCAACAAATACTACAGGCGGCTTACAAAGCATATGCGCCTCACAACAATAACACAAACTATGGATCAACAATTACTATGGGATGAATTACAAAGCATATGTGTCCAACAACAATATACTAACATAGTAAAGAGAGGGATTGACATGGGTTCCTAACAGTAGACCCGGGTTTACTTTATTATACCAACAAAACCCCTAGCTCACTGGCCCTTTCGGCGACAGACTGCAGAACGGCCTGAAGTCTCACCCGAAGTGATCTTAGATGGGTTGGCTGAAGAATCACGTTTCTTCAACTAGGTTTTGTAGTATCCTGGGTTCTCTGACTCTACTTAACCAGTTGACTCTCTTAGCATGGGTTGTTCTCTCTTCCTAGCTGACTCTGCTACAGGACTGGCTCTTCTCGCATTGCAGCTCCTAGGATGATGCGCAAACTTTCTCTTCCTCTCGGCTCTTAACTTGCGATATCTCACACCGTAGCTCCTCCGACGGTGCGATATCACCTTTCTACACTGCGATATTTCCTACAGTGAGACTCAATATACTTAACAACACTAAAGGTCCAGAGGCTTCCTCTCTGGGTATAATAGCTCAGTTAACCTTCATCAAGGTGTTAAACAACTTCACTTAGCCTCTACAGTCTAACACGCTTAACGTTAATCATGCTCAACTTGCTGAACTAAATATACAGAAATCACTTAACATTGTAACTATTAGCTGTCGTGAATCAAACACTGATAAACTCATATATAGAGTACTCAACGTTTTCAACTTGCATTTAACCTTCTATGTTACTGCAACTGAAGGATAGCATACATACATTCATTAACTGATAAGCAAAGTTCATGTAACGAATAACATATAGCAAATAAGTATAGCACAATCACATGAAACAGTTGCACAACACACGGATTTTACGTGGTTCACTTCCAGGGAGGAAGCTACATCCACGGGAACTGTGTTTATATTATATCTTGAGAGAGTAACACAGTTCCACTGCAACCTATTATGCAGCTTGAGATCTTCTAGGAAACTCCACGCACACAGCCGGGAGCCCTTCTCTCTTAGATCTCTTCTCTAATATTGCTTTCTTCTTACAATATACTCTTTCTCTCTCTCTCTCTCAATCCCTGCGGATTGTTACATTCATGCTCAAGGAGTCGGCTGTTGGTTACAGTAAGATAACTACAGACTGACCTCAGAACCAGAGCTCGAATCTTTTTCAATATCTAACTATACTGATGACACAGTTACAACCTTATCACCCAACTATCTAACTGACTAAATGTCTATCTATCTCTCTATCTAGCTAACTATCTAACTCTTCATAATACAAAATACATGCTTAAATAGGTGTCCCGAAGGTCTCACCATGATACAAAACTGTGGGCCTATCCCAATAGTAACCCAAAACCCTAACTGTGATAGTCGGCCTATTTGTACTTTGAACTACCACTTACTGGTCACACTGCAGCTTTCTGCAGTCTTCCACGATGTCTGACGGTGATCGTGGGTATGGGTGCCACTTCCTCGGTCGCTCCCCTTCGTCTACCTCAGCCTGTTGCTCCTTCTCCATTCATGAGGGTAGCTGATCCCTCCTGTCGTCGCCGCTGCCTTAAATGCAGTGGTTGAGCTCTCCTCTCGGTCGCTTCAGGTACTATTTCCTTTGACTTTCTTGTTCCGATATAGCAGCTTTTCCTATAGCTACGGGGACTTTCTCGAACAGTCCCCTAACACTCACTTGTGGCTTGTCCGTGAGCCACTGGCATCTGATTTCTCTTTCTGTAGCTTCTCCTTGGCTTCCTGCGAAGTCCTTGCGAATCTCTCCCTGAGTCCTGCGACATCTTTTTCCATAGCTTCGACACAGTCTTGTGCTGCTTCAATCATAACTTGAGTAATCACGGGGTATTCTATGTTATCAATTTCACTTTTGATTGTAGTGAACTCCTTGACCTTCTGCTCAACCGTATCGACCAGCTCTGCGATTTGTTCCTGATACGGTTGAAGCATATTATTGAATTCTATGTCTTTTTCTCACAACCACTGTGCTTCCTATTGCAAATGGTTCATCTCTGTCATCTTCTTCATCTTTTCAAGAGATCCTAAGATCTTGACTTCTTCCTTCTTTGCTGCTATTGTATTTTCTATGTTCTGGATGCTCTGCTGCAAATCCAGTCTATCTGGGAGCTCTTCTAGCTCCGACCATGTCTTCGTCGCATCAGCTAGCAATGACTCTGCATCATCTATACGACACTTCATCTGTGTTGAAGTGAGTCTAAAGGCTTGCACCCTTGCTTCCCTGTCTGCCTCAGGTGTGGCTGGTGCTCAAGCCTCAAGCTCAGCAATCTGCGCCTTGTGGTATTCCTCCTTTTTCTCATCAAATTTTCTCTTTTCTCATTTGTGCTTTCCATCATCTTTGGCATCGTCTTCTGTAAACTTAGTTCATAGATCTCTCTTATCTTTCCTTCCCTCATTGTCATGCTCGCGCTCTAGTTACTTGCGAGACCTTCAAGTGACCGCTTCACCTAGATCACCATCGAATCCCTCACACAAGATATACTCCAAAGTTGCATATAGGTCTCTTCGTGGATCAACACCTCCTTTAAGGATCCTTGAGATTTTAAGAAGCCTTCCACAGATATCTTTTCGTCTTTATCTGGGTTAGAGCTTGTATCACAAGGAAAATATAAATCTGTATCTTCCAGTCTTCTCAAACATTTCATTCGGTCTGGATCCTTTCATACGAAAACTATGCAAACCATGAATTCCATTCCGAGAACAAGCCTTTGTCTGCATTTTGTAGTAAGAAAATATCCTGGATATGGTGGAACTTCATCAACCTTTTCCTTCTCTTTTCTTTTTCTGATTTTTACTTTCTTCCTCTTTCTTTTTATCCACCTTTTCCTCACTCTCCTTTTCATCTTTCTTCTTGTCAGTATATTTCTTCTCATCATTCTTCTTCTCTACTTTCTTATCTTCAGTGATCTTCTCGTCTTTCTTTTTCTCTGCTCTGAGCTGGACTCTTCTACTATCTGAGCTTGACTCTTCATCCTTGGTGTCTATCTGACCTATGGTGCACCTAGTTTCACAACCCTGGGCGGTGTCGTCATAGTAGACTCGAGGCCACCATGCTAGAATCGTCACACAACGTCTTCTAAAGGTTCCTTCTCGGACATAAACCATTTGGTGCAGTACTTTGGATTGGTAATGGCTGCAAAAATGGGGAAACTAGCACTCTGTAACTAGAGTATCTCTGCACAGGGAAAACTTCTACAAATTGCTCTATAACTCTCAGAAATCGCAAAAATAACCCTTCTGTCTGAATGATCTGTGCATTTATAATGAAGGTGATAATCTCTGAAGCAACGGTCGCTTAAGTTGGACCCATTGGCGGCATTTATTGCATGGACAAGACTAACACCCGGCACCCCGATCCTCATTAAGTGCTAAAAATACGATCAAATTTCCCTTGAAATTTGTGTATAGGCGCCAGTCTCGACCAAGATTTACCAAATCTAGGACAATCCTTGTACTGTTTCCAAATCTAGGGCAACGTATACCTATCATATCTAGATTAATTACTTGTCAGAGGGCGAAGTGACTAGCCCTCTGTCCCTTTTCAAAGTTGTCTTCGTGGCACGGGGAACATCGCCTCATTGCAATGTCATACCGCATCGTCCTTAACCAAAAAGTTGGTGTGAACTCCGTAACGTTCAAAAAATTCTGCAAGTGTCCTATGACTTGCGCAAAATAAACTTTCCTGTTGCGATTCCTCCTACTTAGAACCTTTTTTTTGTTTTTTAAATAACATCCCAATAGTCTCCAATAGAGGCAAACTTTGGTTCTGTTTCTTTTCCAATATTGATCTTTTTAATCTTAATAGGCTCTGTGACAGCTAGAATGTCTAGCGTTGGTCTTTCAACTTCACGAGTCCCTTCTGACTCTGGAATGTTGATACTGCGAGGATTCTCATCCTCATCGCCTGGCTCTTTTGCGAAGTTGTAACACTCTAGCGCATGTTCTAACTGGATGGCCCAATCAAGCTGAGCATACACTAGTAGGGTACAGTCATCAAATATCTTAGTATTTATACTCTCTAGAGCCTGATCAATGCTTGGATACTCAGATTCAAAAGTGAAAGTGAGTAGAAAGCTGTCTATCATAATTGGCCATGTAATCGTTCCTCTGCGCAACTCTGTCTCAATGTACTAGTTCCTTGGGACTGTGTCTAAAGTGTGAATGAATAGGTGAACCCATTCATCCACTGGAATGTCCAACCAATCCTGTTCACAAATCTTAATATGTGACCTGGGGTCACTTTCTCCCATATATTTCTGCTGGAAACGCTCCTTGTCATTAGAGAATATGATCGCCATCAATATCTTAAAATCATCCCATGATGCAATATTTTCTTTATGTGTATGCCACCATCTTGCAGGTGCGGCTCTTACTACAAGGTCAATAGTTTCCATCCTCTGCTCATGAGGGATTTCCTGCTCAAACTACTGTAAAAAATTTTCGACATCTGCTAAGCCATCAAACAACGAAATATCCTTAATCTCCATTCCAATCCATTGCAGTGACTTAGTCATAAATGCACATCTGGGAGTTGAGACTTCATAAAGTCTATTCT
Organism: Pseudotsuga menziesii; assembly: GCA_001517045.1. Lineage (NCBI taxonomy): Eukaryota > Viridiplantae > Streptophyta > Pinopsida > Pinales > Pinaceae > Pseudotsuga > Pseudotsuga menziesii. The sequence continues at coordinate 204,328 of LPNX010504537.1, read as the reverse complement.
GCAAATTTTCTAAACCAACATCCGAATCCAATGTGCATGAGCTGTCGCATCGCCAACTAATATTTCCTTCTACGGTGGGGTTGATATAATCACTCTGGTTAGTAGTCATCTAATAGAAGCTCTCCATATTTCGCACCTCTTCGTCTGCTCTGATAGGTTCAATGTATCGAGGACCCTGGAAAGGATCCAACAGTGTGATGACTCGAATCTATTTATCCTCAAAGGTCATTTGTCTTTTCTTCAAATCGATAACAGCCATGTTATCAATTGCCCAATCAATACCTAATAAAGATGGATATGGTCTGCTATTGCCAATAATTTCTATGACCTCAAAATATGCAAAGCTGCAAACTCCGTCAATATCAACTGGTACTTACGGTAATCAACCCAGTGGTGATACCCTCTACTGGTTGGCTAGTTGCAAATGGATAGGTGATCTGGCTAACTTAGGGCTACCCATCTGTTCCCATGTCTGTTTAGTAAGAACATTTACCTCTGATCCTAAATTTAGGATTACCTCATCCATTTCAAACTCTCCAATTTGTGTTGTGAGTCTCATCTCTCTTCCTGTTCTTGTATGGCCCATAATATTATGAACAGCACGCTGCGTACTTCTCATGGAAGAAGTCTGCCAATATTGATCTATGATGCATTGAATCTCTCCTATGGCTTTCTCATTTCTTATGAGTTTCAAGCAGCTCCGCAGGAAGGATTGTACACTTCTTGTCAACTCATCCTCTTCGCACCTTCCCGATGTGGTAGCCTGTGATGTCTGCACAGGACTAAAGCGACAAGGTTTTTCTTGTGATACACCCCTACGAGGAAATATCTACGATCCTACTGGTGTAGGGTCAGTAAAGAAAGTTTATCTTGCTGAAATGTTTCTTTGTTCTTCTGCAGGTCAAGTGGTGTAGATTTATCAGTTGCTTTACGCACCCACTTCAGACCTGTATTCTTTTCGGCATCCTGTGATGTCTTACTAGTAGAAGCACCACTGCGAGTCACAATATTGACTCTTGGTTCTGGTTCTTTATGCTCAGTAGAAATAAGCTGAATATTCTGGTTTACTGCTGGCTTAGGATCCTTAATCTTGGCTATCAAGATAGGACATTCTTCTATAGTATGATCATAGGACTTGCAATACTTACATGTTGTAGTAGGGTTCTGACAATCCCTAGCATAATGTACTATGGATCCACAATTGTAACAAACAATTGGTCCACGGCCATGACCAAAGCCTCCACCACGACCTCTTCCTCTGAATCCTCCACCACGGCCATCATGAGCCGGTTCATGCTGTGGTCTCGCTGCTGGTCCTGATGTCTGTGACTGGACTCTGTAGAAGTCATGTTTTCTCTCTATCATGAGATCATAAGCTCTGCAATTATTTTTATCATGTCCTACTGACTTAGAGAAGTTACAGTATAAATTCTTAGGATTTTGTACATACGTCTGAAGTAAAGGGCATTCCTGTGGTCTATGTCCTCTTGTTCTACAGATTTCACACCATGGCCCTTGATTCTGTACTAAGGGGTTAGGAGCCCCACTTGCTAGATACTCAACAAATACTGGACAGTTATCTTTAGTATGGCTATGTCCTTTACACTTTGTACACCATAGTTCTTGTTCAACCTCTTTTCCTTTCTTAATCTCATGTAACTGTAAAGTGAGATTGGCTAACTGATTCTGTAAATTTGTCATACCTGTACTAGTCTCAGCTAGAGGTGAAGCCTCTAGTTTCATTGCCATCTCCAATGCTTCATCCTATGTATGGAGTTTTTGTTGCATTAGTGGAAGTCTGATATGAGGGAGCAGTGCTGCGATGAACCATTCCTTATGCTGCTCCGGTGCAAACTCAAAACTAACTTAGTCTATAAGAGCTTTAAATTTCTGATCGAAATCCCATACCGAATCTGTGGGTAACTGTTTGATGTCTTTAAGTTCTGTGATACATTGTGACTTAGACTTGGGTTTCTTAAATTCCTTAATCATTGCGGTCCTGACCTCTACGAGTGTTCTAATCTGCGTTGATGTATACTTCATATACCATGTTAAAGCTCATTCTCTAAGTGTAGTAGCCAACTGGACAAGTTTAGTATTGTCATCCTAGATCTGTTTAATGGTCCATACAGCTTCACATAGGAACCAATGCTGTTCTGGGTCTTCTGCCCCTGTACCCATGAAGGTAGGTAATTTCATGTCATCCCCCATTCTATTTCTATGAGGTGGATTTTGGTTTGCTGTATTACTACCACTTGGCGGTGTAAATGTAGATGGTATGAAGGTATCATGTATTGTGTGTGAACTACTAGATGGAGTTCCTGTGGGATTATTCTGAGTCCCGATCGGTTTCTGTGGGGTATAAGGGTGGTAAGGGATACCCCCTGCTGTTCTTTCTCTATTACTTTGACTCTGTTCTCTAGTACTGTCTAAACTGTCTTCAAGAAGGAAGATCTGAAATCTACTTTATATCTTTTACCGCTATGTGTACATCCAATTTCTTTAGAATCACTCTCAAACTCTTGTGACATTACACTTACTTAACTTATTCATCTGAGAATATATCTAGTACTCCTTTTTAATACAATAACATATTTAGGAACAAATTTAAAGAGTTCAAGTACTTACCGCGATATCATTTGAAGAAGTACCTCTCTGCTTCGCTGAAACAATTTCTTTGATCAACTGCAAACTCTGTAATGAAACCTTCCAACAAAATCGCAAGCCAGAAGTCTACTGCCCACGAAATGGGATTATCTACGCTCTTCACAGTGTGAATCAGCTCCAGTGTCCAGACAATGTTCCATTTCTTCTTGAATACATGCTTATCATTCAACTTTGACAACCAATCATACAACTCATTTGCATAGTTCGCAAAAAATATCTCATGCAGGTCTGTGAAGATATGTTTCTGTAACCATTCCTCTGTACTAAGCCTAGGACTCTTATTTTCTTTCGTAGGAAATTCTCTTTCCTTAGACTCAACCCACTGGTTAAGTTCTTCTTTAGTAGGATGCCAACAAAACATCAGCTCTTAAATTTGTTCAAAACCAGTGACGGAACCATTTGTTAGTTTACTCTCGTGTAGACCCAGGTTTAATTTATTTTACCAACAAAAACCCTAGCTCACTAGCCCTTTCAGTGACAGACTGCAGAACGGCCTGAAGTCTCACCCGAAGTGATATTAGATGGGTTGGCTGAAGAATCACATTTTTTCAGCTAGGTTCTGTAGCATCCTGGGTTCTCTGACTCTACTTAACCAGTTGACTCTCTCAGCATGGGATTCTCTCTCTTCCTAGCTGACTCTGCTACGAGACTGGCTCTTCTCACATCGTAGCTTCGAGGATGATGCACAAACTTTCTCTTCCTCTTGGCTCTTAACTTGCGATATCTCACACCGCAGCTCCTTCGACGGTGTGATATCACATTTCTACGCTGTGATATTTCCTACAGTGAGACTCAATATACTTAACAACTCTCAAGGTCCAAAGGCTTCCTCTCTGGGTATAATAGCTCAGTTAACCTTCATCAAGGTGTTAAACAACTTCACTTAGCCTCTACAGTCTAACACACTTAACATTAATCACGCTCAACTTGCTGAACTAAATATACAGAAATCACTTAACACTGTAACTGTTAGCTGTCGTGAATCAAACACTGATAAACTCATATACAGAGTACTCAAGACATTCAACTTGCATTTAACCTTCTATGTTACTGCAACTGAATGATAGCATACATACATTCATTAACTGATAAGAAACGTTCATGTAACGAATAACAAATAGCAAATAAGTATAGCACAATCACATGAAACAATCGCACAACACACAGATTTTACGTGGTTCACTTCCAGGGAGGAAGCTACGTCCACGGAAACTGTGTTTATATTATATCTTGAGAGAGTAACATAGTTCTGCTGCAACCTATTATGCAGCTTGAGATATTCTGGGAAACTCCACGCACACAGCTGGGATCCCTTCTCTCTTAGATCTCTTCTCTAATATTGCTTTCTTCTTACAATATACTCTTTCTCTCTCTCTCTCTCTCAATCCCTACAGATTGTTACATTCATGCTCAAGGAGTTGGCTACTGGTTACAGTAAGATAACTACAGACTGAACTCAGAACCAGAGCTCGACTCTTTTTCAATATCTAACTATATTGATGACACAGTTACAACCTTATCACCCAACTATCTAACCGACTAACTGTCTGTCTGTCTCTCTATCTAGCTAACTATCTAACCCTTCATAATACAAAATAAATGCTTAAATAGGTGGCTTGAAGGTCTCACCATGATACAAAACTATGGGCCTATCCCAACAGTAACCCAAAACCCTAACTGTGATAGTCGGCCTATCTGTACTTTGAACTGTCGCTTACTGGTCACATTACAACTTTCTGTAGTCTTCCACGATGTGCGACGCAGACCGTGGGTATGGGTGCCACTTCCTCGGTTGCTCCCTTTCTGTCCTTTGTCTTTAATACTTCGGACCATTGCTCCTTCTCCATTCATGAGGGTAGCTGATCCCTCCTGTCGTTGCTGCTGCCTTAAATGCAGTGGTTGAGCTCTCCTCTTGGCCGCTTCAGGTACTATTTCCTTTGAATTTCTTGTTTCGATATAGCAGCTTTTCCTATAGCTGCGGGGCCCTGCTCCAACAGTACAATTCCATCAGAACCATCATGGCACTTGCTTCCATGATGAAGTGGTATCTACAAAAAATGGATGTAAATAAAACCTTCCTTAATGGTGTGATTGGGGAAGAGGTTTACATCGAACAACCACAAGTATTTGAAGTCGAAGATATAGTGACTAATGTATGTAAGTTTAAAAAGGCGATGTATGGACTAAAGAAATATCCTAGAACTTGGTATGGTATAATAGATAGATTCTTGACAAGATTGGGATTTACCAAAATTAAAGCTGATCCTAACCCTTACATGAATATTATGGATGATGAACCTGTCATACTATTACTATATGCGGATGATCTATTTTTGATAGGAAATGAGAAACAAATCATAGATTGCAAGAACAATCTACATGAATAATTTGAGATGAAAGATCTTGGATTGATGCATTATTTCCTTAGGCTGGAAGTGTGGCAAATCCAAGAAGGAATATTTCTGAACTAGGGAAAGTATGTAGTAGAAATATTGAAAAGATTTGATATGTTGGATTGTAAATCCATGGCCACACCCATGGACACCAACCTGAAGTTGTTATCTAATGAGTCATCATAGTTAGTGGACATGATTGAGTACAGACATATTATTGGGTCATTAATGTATCTAACGAATACAAGGCCAGATATATGCTTTGTTGTGAACACCTTAAGTCAATATCTAGTTAAACCTAGACAGGTTCACTTGATATATGCAAAGCATGTGATGAGGTACTGTTGCAGCTGTAACTTTCTTCCCAAATTTTTAAAATTTTGGACCCTCCTTATTGATTTTATCTTGCCTAGTTTTATTGGTTTCCTGAACTCGGTTGTTCCTTTGCTACAATTTTGGAGTTTGAATTGAGTTCAATTGTTTACCGCTTGCGGAGGATGAATGATTATTTGGTTGTCTACAAATGATTTGATTGTGAAGTTTGAATTTTTTTTTGACTTATGGATTGATTTCCTTTATCGTCGTTGGAGGTCATTTGAACAGTGAATCATGGCAGTAGTTCTTTACACAGCTGCCATTGCGGAAGGTAAATTACGAATGTCCTGATGGAAATTCTAGTTTTTCACCGATGCACTTTTTGTTTCATTTTACTATTGGCATTTTATTCTTCTAAGTTGCCGTCATTTTGGAGGGCAGATGGAAAATGTTCTGATGGACAGTTCTGATTTTCGCCGATGCCTTTGTTTTATTGATCAAACTTTTTACTTTGCAATGTTTTTGTTTTCGCTATCGGAACGGTGTTGATGATTGATTGGAGCTTTAGTATTTTGTGTTGCCAACATGGCGGCAGCATTGAGCCTTTGGTCTCCGATACACACTCCTCAAAGCTTCTGATCATCGATAATTCTTGTTATTGGGAATCCGTTGTCTGTCCACCTTCCACCGTTGTGGCTGCGTATTTATCTATTCTGCCAACGCATTGTGATTAGTCCTTCCGATCTCCGATGCCTATATGGCAGCTTTTAGTATTTTATTTTTTCGATGTTTTATTTTGCCCCAGAACCTTTAGTCTATATGGTCTCTGCCATTGCGGCGACTTAGTGAATTTACCATCCGACTTATAGTGTTTTCGCCCACCGATGAGAGTTTTTTTTTCGCCCGATGTTTAGTATTTTTTCCCGCTGGTGAGGGTTTTCCCACCTTTATCGTGTGCTTTTACTCTGTTTTTCGATGGCGGTTACTTTGCCATTTTTCATGATTTCTTCGGAAGATGTCGATTTGGTCCGAATGCGGCCTGGATTGAGATAGAGAGTCTGTTTTTCGGACTTGTGTTTTAGTTTGGACAGTGGACTTAGCGGAGTTCAAGATACTAACTTGCAGGATTTTCTTTGCATTATCATGTTTCTTTTCATGCATTAAATTTGTTTATAGTTCGTTTTACAGAATGCATGTATTAGTGCAGTTTGTGTTACTTTGTTAAACGCTAGATGGTCTAAAATCTGCTATGTTCATGACATGGTGACTACTGCAAGCAAGATATGTCTAAAAGTCAAAGAAGAAGGGAGGTAGCAAGGGAAGAAGAGGCTGAAGCATAAAGAAGCGAGATAGAAAAGGAAGGATAAAGTGAAGATCTGAGATCAACAAGATCTAAAAGGACCAGTGGATTCGATAGCAGCAGAGGCCTAGGCTTGGGAAAAGTTTATCACTGATCAAGCTGGTCTCTCATTATAAAAGTTCTATTAAATTTCAATGAAATGTAACGTATTGTATAAATCATGAGCACCCACTAAAAGACAAGATTGTGGGATTGAACGGTTGGGGAATCCCAAAGGCCACCCGAGGGGAAACCCAAAAGTTTTTATTTTTTTGTATAAGTATAGGAGAGCTAGATGTAGAGAAGGAATTTTTCCCAGATAGATTTGTGAGAGTATGATGTAAGAAGAACTATTTCCTTTTGCATAAAGAAATTACAAGTTTCCTGTTGGATAAAGCTTTGTGGAAGGTTTCAAATGTTGTGCTATGGATTCGTTGAATGTGAACTATTTCATTTTTAGCTGTTATCCATTAACTGTGAGATCATTCTAACTCTTTGAACCTATGTTCTTATTATGAATGCGCTCTAGTTTATTCTATGAAATTTCCACTGTGAGTAATGAATGTTGTTCATAAACAATTAGCTATCTGGTTGTTCATGTATCTATAAATGTTCATGTGTTTTGAAATAAGTAACAACTATCTGTGATTTTACTTAATGGATGCACAAAATACATTACTCATTGATAAATGATGATCTTGCTCCCTAGGGATAGGTTAGGTAGTTAGTTTTAGTTTTTTCTTGATGTGCGTGGTTTAGATGTTAGAGAGTTAAGATGAGAGGTAATAACCTGCGCATCACATTGTGACCGCTCCCCATATTCTCTATCAATCTGCATTTTTAGATAGGAACTTGCATCTCATACTTAAATATAAAAAACTAAAAACATACACGGTGGACCGGGCCGTAACCGGTAAAACCTTTTATTTTGTTAGTTGACCTACGGTATCCGGACCATAAACTGGACGGATTCCCCATACCAAACAGTAACTGGCTAGTTGGGAGCGTTTACTGGGGAGAATCCCTAACTATTGTTACCTGCGATTTTCCAGGCCTCAATAGTTTTTGGCGCTAGAAGGAGGGCCACTAGTGCATGGCTAGCCAAGGAAACTTATTTTCTCGAGATTATTCCGCCGGTGATAGTTCTGAAAGCAGTTTGTTTCCCAATCCAATTCCTGAAGAGAAGGGTAAAGAGCATATGTATTTTGTTGATAACGAAGTAGTTAATGATCCAAGAAGACATACTAGGGAATATATGAAGAAGATTGGAGGATTACCAATTATTCCTGTCTTTCCCAGAAGAGAATATAAGAAGAAAGACCGTCCTATATTGGAAGACATAGTGTTGGTTGGAGATTTTGAAGAACTGGTAGAAATAGCCTTACAGGAAGTTGTTCAACCTTTGAATCAAGTGGGCCCAGATACACCTTACTATTTACCTGTTCATACCCCTGTTCACTCACCACCTCATTCTCCACCCAGAATCATGGTAAACGTGAATGTAAATCAGCCACCCAACCCACCAAATCCACCACCTGCTTGGAGGGCTAGGTCACCTTTAAACCTGGCACCCCCTTTACATGACTTACCTTAGGTTTTTGAGAAAATGCTTCCCAGGTTTGACCCAAGTGAAAATATTTTGGTAGATGATCATTTGCAAAGCTTTTACTTGGCTATAGAAGGACTAAGGGTTGGAGAACATGAAGATGTAGTTTGCAAATTGTTTCCGCATACCCTGAAAGGAGCAGCAGCCTCATGGTATTTTTCTCTGCCTACAAACTCAATCCTAGATTGGGACACATTTGAAAGGATATTCAGAAGTAAATATGCAGCCCAGAAAACTCATGCAGCTCTAATGAAAGGGTTGTGCGCTTTAAAGAAAGAAAGAAAAGAAAAAGTGCATAGTTTCACCCAAAGGTTTGTTGCTTATCTTAAGAATTTTTTTGCAACTGATAAACCGTCTGATAAGGTTTTGATTGAATACTATACTTCAGCTTTAGGGCCTGACTTGGCCATGTTTTCCAAGACGCAAGTCAAACCTACATTGTCAGAAACTTATGAAGAAGCCGAGAGAGTAGAAGCTGAAAAAGAGAGCATAGAATATTATCCTGAGCAGTCGGGAGAATTTTTTTTTGGTAGGAAAGCCCTATTACTATCTAAGCCTAAGGAGGAGCCATCACATGACTTTGAAGGAATGTTGAAAATGATGTAGAAACTATCTAATAGAATAATAAATTTGGAAAAGGAAAAAGAAGCTCAAAAATCTTATAAGCCTTACTATAAAAGGAGAGAGGACAACAATCAATCTAAACCTCCTCCACACAGCCCTGCATCAATGAATTTAACTGAGGTGGGTATGGATAATTTTTGCACCTTTCATCAACATCCTCATTCTGAAAAAAATGCCCTCAATGGATCAATTCGATGACATTAGTAATGAATCAGCTCTTTGACTCTAAACTAGCAGAGGCTAATGATGAGGAAAAAAGGGTAGTAAATTCACAGAAAAACAAGAGGATGATGCTCTGGTTTTATGGGACTGTATCTCACTTTTTGATATAGAAGACGAGAATTCACTGAAATGGGAAGAAATATTAGAAACAAATGTGACAACAAGGAGCCAAGATTTGTTAAATAAAGAAAATTCAATAATTCCAAAGATTAAGAAATTTCAAGACAATATGAAGAAAATACAGAAGAACAACACAGATGATAAAATACCTGAACTTACTATTAGCAGTCAAGATCCAAAACAAGTCAACATACCTGTTAGGCCTATTGAAGACAAAGCTGATAATGTCAAGGAAAATCTCAAATCACCTAAGATGGGGTACGAATTGTTAAATGCACTTGAAGTACCGGAGGAGGAGCTTCCCTAACAACCAACATGTAGAAGAGATTGTTGAAGCAAGTGTGGGAGGTAAGACTAGGTTTAAAACCCCACCATTCCTCTTGAACTTTGAGATTTTAAACCATAAGGTGCACAATTATTTAGTAGACTCAGGGTCGTCATTCAATGTTATGCCACTTGTAGTTTGCAAAAAGATCAGTGGACAACCTAAACCAACTTCCTGGCAGGTTACTCAGTTAGACAAGACCAATGTGAAAGTAGTCAGGGAAATGGAAGATGATTTGATTGGCTTATCTACAAATGAAAATATATGTCATTAAATTGATATTGTAGTAGCAGACATACTTGATGGCTATGGATTGATATTGAATTGAGACTGGTCCGCAAGACTAAATGGGTATTTTTCTTCAGATTGGTCACACTTGTGGTTGCCTCAGAAGGGAAGTCCAAACCAAATTAAAATATTAAGAGAGCCCCACATGAAGCACAATGTTACTCAATTGGAAGAACGAAATGAACCAGTAAATTCTGTGTTGGGAAATCATCTAATTGAGCTAGAACGGGGAGACTACCAGGTAGAATAAGCTAGTAGTACATCAGACACCCATCCCGATCTCCTTCGATTTTCATGGGCTGATGAGATTGATTGTAAAATAGTAGATGTAGTTTTTGATTCAAGTACAGTAGAATTAGATAATGGTTAGGTCTTTTTCATTTCTGTAGTCAATCCTATCCCCTTAACTTACGAGTTACCATATTTATAGGGGTGGGCATAGGACTGACTAGTTAGTGGTTTAGTTCTCAAACTTTATTTTTCTTGATTTTTATTTCTTGATTATCTTGTACATAAATAAATTGATTTGGTTGTTTATTTTTTATTTACTTTTATTTTTGTTTGTTTTTATTTTATATTTTTGATTGATGTCAATAAAAGAAGCAATCTTTGGTTGCATGGAGAGCATTAGAAGTCTGGATTAACTAAAATCCTTGATTGCAAGATGTGTACTATTGTTTTACTTGAAAGAATTTCTTCTAGTGTAGCAGTTTTCCTAAATGGCTATGAACACATTGAAGTCCTACTTAATCCTTGTAAAATAACTCAGGATCAAAAGGTCTAGAGTACTATTTCGAGGCTCCATCCATCTCACATTTAAAAATGTCCTAGGGAGTGACAGCAAAAGACCCATGGAAAGGAACCAAGGTAAACATTATATTATATATAAATGATCCCATGCCAAAAATTGAAAGCCAAAAGGAAAATACGAGTCAAGAATATCCTAAGAAAGCAATATGTATCAAAACAAAGTACTAAATCATATGAGTACAAAATTGCCAAAGTTCTTCTCCATCCATGAGCTAAAAATTAAATACATCTCTCACACAAAAGGACACTATGGATAGAGGAGCCTGAATAAAAAATTCAGAAAGAAAGGCATGCAGGAGGACTCAAAAGAAAGGACAAAAGTGCAAAATGGCATGGGAATGAGGAACAAATGAATATTTCTATTTACCATATGTTACAATCATGTGGTGTCCAAGCTGGAAGCTACTCGAAGACAGAGGTAAAAAAATGAAACTCATATTCCTAGCCTCAAAAGAGTTATCTTGACTTTAAAATATTGGTTTCCATTTTCCTAAATTGGACTATCATCAATGGTTAAAAGTACATACATTTTCCATTTGGGAAATACAGACATCTAGAAGAATTCAACATGTTGGTTTTATTGTCAAACAATCTATTACTTAAGGAAGAAGTTGCCCAGAGATCTGAGTTCACCAGATAGTCACCAATTGTTGCAGCTGCAACTTTCTTCCCAATTTTTTAAAATTTTGGACCCTCCTTGTTGATTTTATCTTGCCTGGTTTTATTGGTTTCTTGAACTCGGTTGTTCCTTTGCTAGAATTTTGGAGTTTGAATTGAGTTCAATTGTTTATCGCTTGTGGAGGATGAATGATTATTTGGTTGTCTACAAATGCTTTGACTGTGAAGTTTGAAGTTTTTTTTTGACTTATGGATTGATTTCCTTTATCACTGTCGGAGGTCGTTTGAAAAGTAAATCAAGGCAGTAGTTCTTTATGTAGCTTCCATTGCGGAAGGTAAATTACGAATGTCCCGATGGAAAGTCTATTTTTTCACCGATGTGCTTTTTGTTTCATTTTACTATTGGCGTTTTAGTCTTCTAAGTTGCCGCCGTTTCTGAGGGTAGATGGAAAACGTTTCGATGGACAGTTCTGATTTTCGTCGATGCCTTTGTTTTATTGATCAAAATTTTTACTGGATGCAATAAGATGAGTCTTTATAGACAACAGATCCTGCATCTAGGTGCGGTTAAGATCTACATTCAATTGTAGACGATTCAGCGGGTCGATGCTATGGACCCTCCTTGTTAAGGGGAAGTATGATGGTGGAGGATTGCATAATCCTTTGACCTATGTATTAAATGGATAGGGATTGATCATCCCGCAAAGAGATCATGTGTATTGTAGGTAGCGTGGCAACAAAGTATCGAAAAGATCAAATTTCAGCTGCAAAGGATCAATAAGATCGAAGTGCTGTTATAAAGGATCGAAGTAATGCTGCTATGAAGGATCGATAAGATCAAAGTGTTACTGCAAAGGATCAAGAATATCAAAGTGCTGCTGCAAAGGATCGAGAAAATTGAAGTACTACTACAAAGGATTAAGAAGATTGAAATTCTTCTACAAAGGATCGAAAGGTCGATGTGTTTCTTTAAAATGATCAAGTGATCGTGTGCTGCAGAAGATAAAGACATTAAAGAGTAATTGTTCCAGTTACTGATGAATGTTGAAAAATTCATATGCCATATAGATGTATTACCTCAATACTGCTCAATATACTCTCTCTCGTTTCTCCTATAGTCTATGATGATGTTTTCAGTAGAATAAGCTTCTCATTAAGGGAGAGTGTTGAAATATTGTAACTTCAAAGGATATTCTAAATGTATTTTACTAATGTAACTCAAGGGATATGATGTTATTCCTCCTCCATGATGTTACTATTGTAATTGGTCATCATAGAGTCATGAGGTAAAGCCTCCATTGTAATTCGAGTCATTAGTATTCTAATGAATAATATATAATATTGTTTTGAGTCTTCCTAGGTGACGTCGGCCCAATTAGTTAAGTGGGGCCAACTTGTCTAGGGTAAAGGTTAGTTGACATAATGTGTATGAATAGAGGATTTGTGTTCCTCATTACAACCCAGACTCACTTACTTATGTAGTTCATAGGAGAGAGAGAGAGACAAAACAACAAGGAGGAGAATACCTCATTTGGGTTTATATCTTATACATCTTATATAGAGGAAGTTTTGCTGGGTTTTCTTCCCCTTGAGGGTTTCCCAAGATAAATACTGTGTCTATCTTGTGATTGCTTTTTTTTCAGCGATTCTTCATATGCTATTGTTGTGAATTTGGATTGAACACTAATGATATCTAGTCTAGGATATGAACTCTTAACATGGTAAACTCGCAGGAAAGAAGGGTTCCTGGTTCGAGTGGGAGCAATGGAAGAAGAAGGAAATTTTAAGGTCAAGAAATTTAATGGCCAAAACTACCAATCATGGAAGATGCAAATGGAGGAATATCTACACCAAAAGGATATGTTCCTACCATTGGAATGAAAAACAAAACAACCGACGATATATGAAGGGCGAAGAATGCAAGGTTCTTGAAAAAAATGCATTGGGAACAATACGACTGTACATGCCTTCGTCTGTGGCTTTCAATTTTTTAAAATAAAGACAACAGAGGGCATGATGAGTGCATTGGCTAATCTCTATGAAAAACCCTCGGCTTCCAACAAGTTATTTCTAATGAATCATTTATTTAATATGAATATGTCAGAAGGTGGATCTGTTGCTGACCATTTAAATGATATTACTATAATTACTAATTAGCTCAATTCTGTAGGAGTGAAATTTGATGATGAGGTTAGGGATATTCTAATCTTGTGCTCATTTCTAGAAAGTTGGAATGGTTTGGTCATGGTTGTAAGTAACTTTGTCTCTAATTAAAAAACTCTTAAATTTGATGATTTTTTTGGTGTTATTCTTAGTGAGGAAATGCGAAGAAAAAGAATGAGTGAGACATCAGGTAATGAAATGACCATGGAGAGAAGGGGAAGACAAAGGGAGAGAGGAAAGATCCCTGGTTATCATAGAAAGTCTATAAAGGAAGATACAATTCCAGTCTTGGAAATATAGAGTGTTGTAATTGTGGTAACAGAAGACATTTGGAGAAAGATTATAGAGATCCAAAGAAGAAAGGAGTCAGGAAAGAGGAGACTACCCACGAATCTAATGTAGCAAGCTATGTGTTACAAGATGCTTTGATTCTTGCATTAGATAATACTATTGATTACTGGGTAGTAGTTTCAATGGTTTCATGTCATGCTACATCCCATAGGAATTTCTTTCGTTATTATGGTTCAAGTGATTTTGGACATGTTTTATTGGGGGATGATGAACCAGGTAAGATTCTTGGAATAGTTAAGGTACAAATTAAGTTAAATAATGGAAATGAATGGCTGCTAAAGTATCTAAGGAATATTCCTTCTATGAAAAGAAATCTAATCTTAACAAGGAAGTTGGGAGATAGTGGTTATTTCTCTACATTTGGAAAAATGTGGTGGAAGATCACTAAAGGAGAATTGGTATTAGATAAAGGAGATAGGGTAGGTAAATTGTATTTATGTCTCCATAATACTAATTATTCTATCTTGGTAGCTTCCACAAAAACAAGTTCAACATTGTGGCATCATAGGCTTGTTTGCATGAGTGAGAAGGGGTTGCATATTCTCTACTGAAGAAAATTGCTTCTAGACTTGAAGCAAGTAAGTTTGGAATTTTGTGAGAACTATGTTTATGGAAAATAGAAGACAGTTAGATTTATCAAGGTTAGGAAACAAAAGAAAAGTGAAAAGTGAGAGCTTGTGCATACAAATGTATTGGGACCAGCTTAGGTATAGTCTCTTGGTGGCTCTCGTTATTATGTTACTTTTATTGATGATGCAACTAGAAACACTTGAGTTTATTGCATTAGACAGAAATATGATGTTTGCTACTTTTAAGAAGTGGAAAATTTTTGTTAAGAATGAGATAGGTAAAATATTGAACTATCTCATATCTGATAATGGAGGTGAAAACTGCAACAAAGAGTTTAATAGTTACTATTCATACCATGGGATACTATTCATACCATGGGATTCGTAGAGAGAAGACATTCCCAGGAACACCACAAGAAAATGGTGTGTTAGAAAGGATGAATAGGATGATCATGGAGCCTACAAAGTGTACTATATTGCATGCAAGGTTTCCTTTACAGCTTTGGGATGATGGTGTAGTTACTATTGTTTAGTTAATAAAAAAGGGCCTCCAAGCGCTTTGGATGGTGGAATTCCAGAGTAGGCATGGATAGGTAAAAATGTAAACTACCAATTTCTCAAAACTTTTGCTTGTGAAGAATTTGTCCATATTGATATAAAAAATTAGAACAAATATTGAGGCTAAATAAAAGAAATGCACTTTTATTGGATACAGGGTTGATGATTGTGGTTATTTCTTATGATATTATGAAAATCACAAAATCATTAGGAGTACAGATGTGGTATTCAATGCAAATGTTCTGTACAAAGATTAGTTGCAGGGAAAGAAAGAGGAAAAGGAAAACACATAGTACACAGTGCTTGATGAAATAAAAGAAAATGAAGTTCAAAATGCACTAGAAAATCAAGAACAACAAGAGGTACCTCAAACTCCTGCATGTGTAAGAAGATCTACCAAGTTAAGTAGACTCCTTGAATGATGCTCTCCTTCACTGTATTATTTATTGATGGATTATTTTGATGAACCCGAATGCTATGAAGAAGCAATGCAAGTGGAAACTAAAAAGAAGTGTGAGCAAGGAATGGATGAGGAGATGGACTCATTGATAAGAAACCAGGCATGAGATTTGGTTGAGTTTCCTGTAGGTAAACGAGCTTTGTAGAATAAATAGGTTTATAGGTTGAAAGCAGAAGAAGGAAGAAAGAAGTGGTACAAAGATAGACTTGATGTAAAGGGGTTTGCACAAAAGAAATGTATAGATTTTGAAGAAATATTTTTTCCCATTGTTAAAATGACTTCAAATTAGAACTATTTTAAATCTAGTGGTGGTAGATTTTTTGCATATTGAACATTTAGATGTAAAAACAACCTTTCTCCTTGGGGATTTGGAGGAATATATTTATATGCAACAACCACATGGGTATGAGTTTAAAGGAAAATAGAACTTGTTTTGAATCTTGAAGAAGATCTTGTTTGGATTAAAGGAAGCTCCAAAGTAGTGGTATTTAAAATTTGATAAGTTCATCACAGAACAGGGTTATAGTAGATGTCATTCTGACCACTATGTTTATTTCAAGAGGATAGATAATGGAATATATATTATTTTGTTATTGTATGTGGATGCCATGCTTCTTATAGGGTCTAACATGTACTATATAAATGTGCTCAAAATGAAAATAGCTAAATCATTTGTGATGAAGTATTTAGATACTGAAAAGCAAATCCTTGGTATGAGAATAAAACAAGAGAGGAAAATTCACAAATTGACATTGTCTTAGGGTGAGTACATAGAAAAGGTGTTGGATAGGTTGATAATAAAGAATGAAAAACTAGTTCATACATCTTTGGCTAGCCATTTCAAACTATGGAGACGTGTCCTAAGACACAGGAGGATATAGGTTACATGTCCAAGGTTCCCTATTCATCAGCAGTTGGCAGCTTAATGTATGCCATGGTAAGCACAAGAAAAAATATTGCACATGTAGTGGGAGTTGTGAGAAGGTATATGAACAATCCAGGTAAAGAGCATTGGAAGGAAGTACATTAGATTCTCAGGTATTTTATAGGTACCACATCTCATGCATTATGCTTTGTAGGTTCATAGACTGTTCTACAGGGATATGTTGATGCATATATGGAAGGTGATAAAGACAACATGAGGAGCACCATAGGGTATGTTTTTACTATGGGTGGAGAAAAAATAAGTTGGATTTTGAAACTGGAAAAGGTTGTTTCACGTGCAACAATGGAATCAGAGTATGTTTCTGCTAGAGAGGCTAGTAAAGAGATGATTTTGTTGCATAGGTTTATGGAGGAATTAGGTAAGAAGAATGAAAATAATAAGTTGTATAGTGACAGCTAGAGTTCCATTAATTTTGCAATGAAATCATCCTTCCATTTGAAGAATAAACATATATATATCAAGTACCATTTCATAAGATCTATTCTTGAAGATGAACTATTAAAGTTGGAAAAGATACATACTAGCCAGAATATTGTAGACATGTTGACAAAGGTAGTAACTAGAGAGAAACTAAGTTCCTGATTAGTTTCTTCTGCACTTCAAGCATGAAGGTGAAGATGAGAAAAATTTCTAGGTCCAATGTTCAGAGCATAGTCCAACAAGTGCAACAGTGGTTGAGTTGTTGTGATCAGTCTCCAAGTGGGAGATTGTTGGTTGTGTATCCCGATGTTCGTGATTTAGAGATGTTATTTCATTCATGTTTGGATCCCAGCACCTGATGGTGGTGTGTGGTGGGGATTCCCCCCCATAGTATAGTTTTTAGGGGGTTTCAGGGGGGAGACGACTATTTTGGGATCCCCCCCCTTGTGGGGGCTCAGGGGAAGCACCCCTATAAATAAAATTTAAGAAAAAAATACTTGTAAAATGTTGTAATTTCATAGTCATGACTTGGTCAATAATGGGTGATTTATGGGCCCATGGTTTTGGGAAGCCCATGGTATTTTCCCATGGTATTCCCTTTATAAAAGTAAGGCATTGTAATATAGTTGTGTATTGTATTGTAGCATTGTAAAATGATCTTTGTGATTGTGTGAGAGAGACTGTGAGGGAATGAAGAGGAAGTGCAACGAGTTTGTTGTAGCTTGTATCCCTTCATTTTGTTGGATGGTATAATAATAAAAGGAATGAAAATTTCTATATGGATGTAGCCAATCTTGGGTGAACTAAATTATATTGGTGTCTCTCTTGTAATGTTTTATATGTTTTAATGTTTTCATCTTGTTTATTGTTATCACTCTGCGATCTCATTTTCTAACTCTTTCCACTAAGATGAATCCTTAATTCATTGGGGTCAACCTCACCATAATAAATAACAACACTCAAATTCATTTTTTCAAGTGTGCTTGACTTCATTTATCTTGAGAATTCCTTTTGTAAATATCATTTATTTCCTCCTTGTGTAGCCATAATGTTGGTGAAGATATCATTTGACCATGTTAAAGGATTTTTCAGGCTCAATCCAATAAGGGTGTTCAAATAAAAATATTCAAGCAGTGACAATTGGATGCATAAGGGGGATACACTTTCCTATCATTAGAGGAAATTTGAGGTCTAAAATGTGCCTCATTAGAAAAATAATATAATAGTAGTTAAAATAATAAAATAATATTTATTAATTTTGGAGGAAGAAAGAAAAAACTATTTTTTTTGTTCGTATTTTAAACATATCTCCCTCCGGTTTCACTCAAATTTTGATCGAGATAGCTCGTTGGATGCATAATTAAATTTTAGATCTAACAAGTACCCACACTACCTACTTTTGACACACCCCACTGCCCCAAAAACAAGAAATACCTGAAAAACGTGATTGAAACTCACGTATACATCATTAGGGCTTGCACCCACATGTGTTATAGCGGATTTCACCACACTAGGTGAATCACACATTGTATGGCCTTCCCCTGTTCCGCTGCAGACTCTTTAGACCCCATGGACCATATTTTATCCTTTGATGTTACCCTGATCATCCCTAAAACTATATAAAAGATGATATACACGGCTTTTTCCCCGATAACCGCGTACATACGCGGGTTTGACCCCTATAGTCGGGTACATCGGGATGTGTGCATAATCCAAAAACTTTTGGAGTTTTCCTTAACTTGGATCTGACTCATATGACTCCTGGCCTTCCATATGCCTTGAGATCGCACGGATTCGACCTTTCAGTATCCATTTGAAAAGCTATATAAGGAACCCCTTGATACATTGAAAGCATGGGAGATAAGAGAGAATTGAGAGTAACGAAACTATAGTCCATTGTTGCTAGAACTTATTCTTGAGTCTGCATCCCTTTGTCCCTTGGAGCAGTGTTGTGTTCTTCCCAAGCTTGCCTTTTGCTAGTAAGCTTGCTATCGAAGTGATGGAGGATTGAGGTGGTGGAAGCCCAAGTGAGGGATTCAGTTTCTCCGGTTCGTAGACGTGCCGTCAGAGGTTGTCACTTGTAATCTCTGATTCATATTAATAGAAATATCTTTTCCTGTCCAGTAATGTGTATTTCAATGAATACTATATCCATTGGAATATGTCAAATGCTTATACATTATTGATTATATATGCTAGAATAGATCTAACACCATGAAATATAGTATGCTTGTATTGTTTACTTGTTGTTGAGGACGTGCTATAACAATTCAAGTTGAATATTGGAAAGCTCAATGAGGATCTACTTCAACTGTCCGAAATAAGGTACGAGGTTCGATCCTTTAGTGTTAGATGTTTTTATTTCTATTGCATATTGGGAAATATTGATTTCTGGAGTCTAGATGTCTGTTGTGGTACCCCAAGCCATAGGAATTTCTCTCTGTAACAGAATTAGTGACTCTGCTAGGGTTGTTCCTTGTTTTTCTTTGGGGTTGGGGGCACAATGGGCTTGATATTGTTGATTTGCTCCCTGTTTCTCTCTGTTTCTGTGTCGCATTTTATAGTATGTTTGTCGATTAACACTCCCCTTTATTGGTTTGGCCTTGACCTGCTTTTTACCATTGCCTTCTCTGTATACACGGGTTTTTGGCCAACAGTCGCGTGTATACGCGGGTTTTTGGCCAAAAGGCACGTATATACGCAGCTTTTCTTTATACAGTCACGTACATCCTCCCTTTTGGTGAGTCTGATGTTGTGGGAAGTTGCTGGGTGGGTTGTGAGTGTGGTTGGGTCTTCCTTGGGTTTGAAGTTGTCTGTTGGATGCTTCTTTTGTGGCCAGAGACCGTTTGTGACTTTCACAGGTATTACGTCTATACTGGCATATAGGTTAGGTTCACCATCATTTGCATTTTGCATGACCTTATGACCATGTCACTATATCCTTAGGTACGAACCCACTCTATTATGTCATGGAACCTTCTTGCTGCTTTAGAAGTGGCATGATATGAGTGGTAGAGCCTCACCTTACATGGGTACCCTAGTTAGCACCTTATTTGCATTTGGTGCCCATGCCGATGTTTCCCCCTTTAGGGTGTGGGAGTCCGTTGTATAGTATTGCCATGACATTTAGCAAGAGCCTCATACTCCTCTTGATCTTATGCTGGCCATGATCCCCCGGACTCCCTTGTATCAAGTTGTGGATGCATTATCATGAACTTTGCCTATCTTATTGAGCTTTATGCTGGCTTCCCTGACATTGCATTTCATCCATATAGTCCGAGCTTGTCTCATGTCTAGCCATGCATAGCATTTCTTTATATCCTTCGCAGCTTGATTCCGTTTTTACCGGGAGGGGATTTTCCCCCGAGTGTCGATATCCTACACATGTATCCTTGCATTGAGCATAGGTATGTTCCACTGCTTGGAACTAGTTTGTTTGCGCTAAATGACACTCGTCTCCTCCTAGTTTGTAACTATAAATCTAGTTTATTCTTTTTTCAAGCTTTTCAAATAACTGAAAAAGACCAAAAAAATCAAAAAACCAAAAAGCCGGACAAGAAAAGATATTATCTTTGGCAGCTGTCGAGTCGTGTCGCCTTCGAACAGAGCACTGTATATCACATCCATTGGTTGGGTTATAGTTTGACTTTAGGAGCTGTACTCGTTTATCTGAGTTTTATCTCCACCGACTGGTTATGCTTCCAGTCCCTATGGAGCCTCTATTGATGCCTCCTGCGTCATAGAGATGTCCCAGTTTGTATATCGAGTCTATGCTACCTTCATTCAGTCACCATACACCATTATGCTCTTGTTCGAAGGAAGTTGAAACCTGAGTCAGCCATTCCTCAGTTATCTTGACTTTGCATGTTGGTCATTCCTGGTACAGTTACTGGTTAGTGCACCTTATGATCGAGTTCTTCCATATTATACATCCTTGCTGAGTACCTCATGTTGGATGATGGGGGATGCCCTAATACCCTCCTTCCAGCGGATTTCATCCCATCGACTTCAGATCATTTATTCTGGGATTGGAGTCTAGAGTCATTTTGAGTGCATTGAGACTTGCAGTCATCAGTGGCAGGTTCTCTCGTCATCGACAGTTTTGGGAATACATCAATGTCCCCTGATCGATGGATTCTCTCAAGTGTTCGACCTCAACACATTTATTCACACTTGTTAGTTTGCACTCTAGTACCTTGATTCCCATTTTCAATATTGGTGGGTGATCTCGCATCTGTTAACGGTATACATCAATGACCGATAATCAGACGATGGACTACTATGTTCGACCTCGACACCTCTATTCGCATAGTAGGAAATGTACTTGTAGTGGTGTGTGTAGAAGACCTTCCATATTGGTGGCATCCACTATATGTTGCCTCCTTGATCGTGCCAGTGTTCATGAGATTTCAGCTCGCGTGACTTGTTCTAGTATATGTCAGACATTTCCAGCCACTATGGAGATCTTGATCTGTTATATATCTTCATCCTTTGTGGAGATCATGGTCCTTTGTATATATTCATCATGGAGATTCTGATCTATGTATATTGTACGTGGCGATGACCACATATGTGTTCTCATGTTTCATGCCCATTCATGGCCATTGTACTCTTATGTATTCGGGACTGCTATATGTATTTGCAGTTATATGCAGAGTTGTATTATTGTACTATGCTAATTGGGTGGCTGGTCTTCCATTTGGGTACCTTCATCACTCCACTTCTGGGATGGACTTATAATGTATTTTGGCCATCATATAACCCCTCCGATCTCATACATTAGGGGGCATCTGTTATAGCGGATTTCACCACACTAGGTGAATCACACATTGTATGGCCTTTCCCTGTCCCGCTGCATACTCTTTAGACCCCATGGACCATATTTTATCCTTTGATGTTACCCTGATCATCCCTAAAACTATATAAAATATGATATACACGGATTTTTCCCTGATAACCGCGTACATACGCGGGTTTGACCCCTATAGTCGCGTACATCGGGATGTGTGCATAATCCAAAACCTTTTGGAGTTTTCCTTGACTTGGATCCGACTCATATGAATCTTGGCCTTCCATATGCCTTGAGATCGCACGGATTCGACCTTTCAGTATCCATTTGAAAATCTATATAAGGAACCCCTTGATACATTGAAAGCATGGGAAATAAGAGAGAATTGAGAGTAATGAAACTATAGTCCATTGTTGCCAGAACTTATGCTTGAGTCTACATCCCTTTGTCCCTTGGAGCACTGTTGTGTTCTTCGCAAGCTTTCCTTTTTCTAGTAAGCTTGCTATTGAAGTGATGGAGGATTGAGGTGGTGGAGGCCCAAGTGGGGGATTCAGTTTCTCCGGTTCGTAGACGTGCCGTCAGAGGTTGTCACTTGTAATATCTGATTCATATTAATAGAAATATCTTTTCCTGTCCAGTAATGTGTATTTGAATGAATATTGTATCCATTGGAATATGTCAAATGCTTATACATTATTGATTATATATGCTAGAATAGATCTAACATAATGAAATATAGTATGCTTGTATTTTTTACTTGTTGATGAGGACGTGCTATAACAATTCAAGTTGAAGATTGGAAAGCGCAATTGGGATCTACTTCAACCGTCCAGAATAAGGTACGAGGTTCGATCCTTTAGTGTTAGATGTTTTTATTTCTATTGCATATTGGGAAAGATTGATTTCTGGAGTCTAGCTGTCTGTTGTGGTACCCCAAGCCATAGGAATTTATCTCCGTAACAGCGTGTTTCCCTTAAGCAAGTCGCATATCATACGCGACCTGCAAGTATTAATAGTCGCATATGCCTTAACCCAAATTAAAAAAATATAAACATGATTATTTGAGGACAGTTGGGCCCTTAATCTTAACTATCCCAACTTCCCCAACCATCTCAACCTTCGTAACCTCTCTCTTTCTTCATGTATAAATGGAGGGTAGGGGTTGAGGCTAATCAATCATGAGTTATAGAGAAAAGTTATGCCAGTGGTTTTCCTTTATATATCTTGGAGCAGCAGAACTCAGTGTCCTTGGTTAGCAGAGGAGTACTGGTCTCAGATGTTGGGTTGTAATCTCACCTCACTTGCTTATCAATAAAGAGAGTCCTTCTTCCAATATTATGTCTTTGCACTCTTATATATTGTGATTTATGAATTATCTTATTGTTTCATTATAAGCATGTTATTTCATTAACCATTTATATAATATATAATATATTGCAGGAAAGTTCTTTCTCTTTGCAAGTGATTGGAGATACCTTGGAAGCTATATAAGCAATTTGAAAAGAAAAAGAAAAGCTAGGATCGACCATCATAAATAAGGTATGCCTAATTTCTTCCTATTTCTATTTCAAATTCTGAAATGGCCGACTGTGTGCAAGTTAACTTAGTACGTTGGTAAACCCAGAGACCCTAGGTTATAAGGGTGCATTTTCCCAAACAACAGAACTGGCGAATCCACTGGGGAGTCTAACCTGTTGTGGGTCCTTTATTTAGGCTTCTTGACCACTTTTTTGCTCTATCTGATTTTCTCAGTGACTTGTTTTAACTTTACCTTTGATTTCTAGTATTGCATGTTCAGAGCCTATTTGTCAGTTGTTTTTATTTTTGAAAATGTTTGGAAGCATATGTGGGTTTCCTTGGTAAAAGTCATGTATTGCACTTTGTATAAGTGGGGTGCTTCAGTGACAGCCGCGTATGGTCCATAACCTGCCTTGATGACAATCGTGTATTCCTGTAAGTGTGTGTGAGTCTAAAAGGTTGTTGCTTCTCCTTGTTTTTATGATTCCTCATATGCTTGGGAAGGTTCTGTTTTGGCATGATACTGTGCTTTTAGGTCTGCACATTTTACTACTTCCTTGATCAGTCAAGTCTTTGAGTGTTTTGGTTTGACTTATTCATTGGTGAATGTGTTAGGTCCTCTTACTTGGATTTTGGTCTGAGTGCTTGTGTTCTTGGGTCATTGATCAGTCCTTTGAAACACTGATATTCTATGTATTGATTTTCTTGTGGTATGAGTTAGTCATTATTTCCATCTTTGGGATCTATTAGTATTTGAATTGATAGTTCCACCAAGTCTATGTTTTGAGCCATTTCTTCCTATTTGGGTGAAATGTGTTACTGTAGGGTCCGATTGCATCATTTACTATTATATGATCAAATAGGTTAAAATCACTCAATTTTCATTTACTTGCATTATAGTTTTTGAATTTTTCGAAAAAGAAAAGACAAAAAACATTTTTGCACTTTTTACATTAGGTTGCATTTAGTTGTTCTTTTCGTTATTAAAAAAAAAAAACATTTAAAGTCTTGTAGTTTCTCTTTTTGTTTAAAATTTTCATTAGCTTGCATTACAATGAAAAAGAAAAGAAAAATTGGCATTGTAGTTGCATTTACTTTGAAAGTTTTTATACATCATTTGCTTTCTTTCTGCTGAGTCTATAACATCATACAGTCTCATTCCACTACTTTTGACTAATACAGCCCATTAAAAGAATGATTAATTAAAATTTTATTAGTAAGTTTATTTTTCTAGGCTCATACATAAACTAGTTCATGATAGGCTTTTGGACTAGGGAGTTTTAACTGTCCAAAGTCATTTGAATTCAAACGTAGTGTCCTTTCATTAGGTAAATCCTCTTCTACAATAGACCATCTGGAAATCTCCTCTCACACAGAATTTAAGCACGAGGCCGTGTGAGAACTTGGTTGAGGAGATAACCATCCACTTCCTTGTTTGATCATACACCAGGATTTTTATGCATTTGGGGATGTTGTCAATACCACCTCTTGGGCCTCATATGGTGGCGATGTTGACAGGGTTTTAGGATTTTCTACCCTTCCCATGCATAAGGATCAGGATTGCGACTGTTCCTCCAGACTCTTGATGTAGTTGTGGTAGCCTTTAGTTTCTTGACACTTGGGATCATACACAACTTTTATTGGAAGGCTATTTCCAGTACACCTTGGACGAACTTGGAAGGTAACCCAGGTAAACATTTTGGGAGGGTGGTTGGGTGATTCCAGTGCTTGTTCCCAGGAACATATTCACAGGACACCAAGTAACCATCCTTCAATCTTCACTGGTTGGATATGTGCCCTAATCATCCCAGAATTTCCTTTGGAAGGTGTACCTTATATCTATTTTGTTTGAGTGTCTTTAGGACATTTTTAATGAGTGTTGTTTGGTTTTTATGTGTTTAGTTTTCCTTTAGGTGTTTGTGAGTCAAATTTATAGCTATGGAGTACCAACGTCTTCATAGGTCAAGAAGGTTGAAAAAAATTCCTCCATCTATTACAGTGGATCCTCCACCATCCCCTCAAAGACAGAGACTATATACCGACGGTTCTTTTGAACCAGTAGGAGTTAGTGAATTTCTAGGCGAACCAAAAATTAGGATTAACCAAGAAGAAACAATTGCAGTAGAGATTGAAGACTTGTAGGATGACGAGTTTGAAAGAAATTTTAACCCACCTCTAACTAACCTAAATGATCTCGTGATTGTCCAATTTCTCCATTTTAATTCACCTGCTATTGGTGTTCCTTTGAGCTCATATATGTCTAGCTCTGGAGAGGGTATTTCTACCCCAGCTTCACCCATGATAGCTGGTGGAGTCCTACCTCCCCCGGTTGGTGCTCCAAGACCAAGTGCATCTACTACACCTCTTTCACCAAGTAGTCGAGTGGTTCAATGTTTAGATCCCTCTAATGTATTAGATATGTCTAGTGGTGTGGTCACTGGTATTCCTAGTGCACCTATTTCTTACCCTTCCTTTATGAAACCTACTCAAAGCGGTCCAAGTGGATCCTCCTCGTTCGTCCAGGGTCTTCCTTGGAATGGGGGGCATATTCCCCCATCCACTCCTTATGTAGGTCCTACCACTGCACCTATTTCTTACCCTTCCTTATGCAACCTGCTGAAAGTGGTCCAAGTGGATCCTCCTCGTTCATCCAGGGTCTTCCTTGGAATGGGGGGCATATTCCCCCATCCACTCCTTATGTAGGTTCTACCGCTGCATATGTGGGCATGCAATCTGGAAACATTAATGCTTTTGGTCATACTTTCAAGACACCACTTTCGACCCCTTTCATGAAATCTCCCTTTTTGATTTTTAGTGGATGGATACATGCTCTTGTTTTGCAAACTCCAATTTCATATGGAGTAGCCCAAACCACTTATAGTGCACCACAAATAAGTAATCCATTGGATTTTAGGTGGAATCCTTTTCAGAGTAGTCCAACTACAACACAACCAAAAATTGGGGGAAACCCCACATTTTCCTTTGGTAACAAAGGGGCAGGTCCTTTTACATCCTATACTCCTTATTTTTAGACTTCGGTTAGGCCAAAGCTTCCTTTCCTAACAACTTTAAACTTTCTAGACTTGCCAAAGTTCATGAATGACCCTATGTGACATAGTGCGGCATGGCCACCTGTACCTGTTAAGTTACCTTTAGACATTCCTAAGTTTGAAGGAAAAGCTGATGAAGATCCAGGTGAGAACATAACCACTTTTTACCTTTGGTTCTGTTCAAACTCATTGAATGATGACTCTGTTCAGTTGAGGATTTTCCAGAGGACCTTGACTCATGTTGCAGCAAAATTGTACATAGAACTTCCCTTTGCTGCATATGACGTTTTTTTGGATTTAGCAACAGTGTTCCTCAATCACTTTCAGCTTCATGTCCCATATGATGTCAACAAAGACTTGTTGTCAACTTTTCGGCAAAACAAGGACACACATATCTCGGATCACATCCAAGAGTGGTGAAGACAGAAGAGGATTATTAAAGCCACGATACCCCCCGAGTTTTTATTAGAGTGGTTCTTAAAATATTTACTACCTTATATTTATATGGATGTATCCACTTTAGGAGTGACCACAGAAGAAGAGGCTATCCTCAGGGCCTCAGTCTAGGAACTTGTATGAAATCATACCTGAGGCATTGAGGTCTACCAATAATGCAAAAAAACCTAATCTTGGACCCCATGCTAATGGTGTGGGTGGTTCAATAAGTTCTCCCACTATAGAATCACTGGCTAAGTAACTCCGTGAGTTTTTAGTGAAGCAATATGAAGAGGAGGAAGAAAAGGATGCCACTCCCTCGCCTCAAAATGCATCTATTTTTGCATAGTATTCTCAGAAGGGAAATCAGCAGCCCAGTGGGAAAAAGAAGAAAGGGAAGAAGGGTGAGGGTAATCAAAACAAGTAGAAACCAGAAACAATGCCGATGGAGGTAAAAATATAAGAAGAAGATTAAGTTTCTTTTTAAGTTATTCCAGGGATACCACCTAACTCATGAATGCCCTCTTATGGAACAAGGTTAGAAGTTGCTAAAAACTTAACCACTGGCTGTCCTGAAGGATCTATTTTCCCAAGGATAGAACACAGATTTTGTTTTGAATGTAGCCGAGGGCACTTCTAGTGCTCCTCCTGATAAAAAATATATCAATATGGTACGATACAGCACCTTACTCCAAACAAGAAACAAGAATTATGAATAGGAGGCTTCAGAGAAGGGTAAGTTTACTAGTGAAACTTCTAACCCTCTCACTATTGAGAAACCTTCTAACCCGATGCCTAAGATATCGAAAGGTTTACCTAAAATATAATTTCACAATACTAACTCTAGGGCTGCTTCCAACTATTCTGTAGTTGAATATTTGGCTCAAACTTCTTGTGCAATGTCAGCATTGGAAGTGTTACATAGTTGTTCTGCTCAACGAGATTCCCTCTTAGCAGCTATGGGAAGCATGGATTCATCGATCCTGCTGGAGAAGTTTAATCTTTCAGATGTTAAGATCCTACTGCTGTATCATGTGGCTTTGTCAATTGATGTGGTCCATGGAGGAAAAACCATTGGACGTATAGTTGTTGACGAAGGTGCTTCCACATGTGTAATGTCAATGTCTTGTTGGAAATCCTTATGTTCCCCAAAGCTAGTTCCATCAATCACTCTACTTGTTTCTTTCGATGGAAGGTCTTTCCATCCACATGGTATCCTACCGTATTTTGAGATAAAGCTGGTAGGGAAAGTAGTGGATGTTGAGGTAGAAGTGATTGATTCCCAATTGGATTATAACTTTCTATTAGGGAGAAGTTGGACTTATGCCATGTGTGTGATTTCCTTGGTCGTTCTTCGAGTGGTAGTGTTTCCACATGAAGGGAGGTTGGTTACTGTTAAACAAATCAGTTTCACTCAAAAGGGTCATTTGGAGGCTAATGAGTCCACTGTACCTTTGATTGATCAGACCAAACCAGATAATGAGAGCTCAGGGATTGGAATGTATGCATCTTTGATTGGAACATTTGATATCCCAACCCCTATTAACTATCTAGGTTCTACGAGGGAATTCTATTGCGGAGGTTGTCGATAGAACAGATCCTTGGGTCCTTCCTTCCCATCATGAACCTAAAATGACCTTATTCATAGTGGAAGTGGCTTATCACGCTATTGTTAATACCACTGTCGATTCTATCACGATTCCTTCTACAGTCTCAAAGGAGTCGAAAGAAGCTTATATTCCCGCTTGGGCGAAGAACTCTTTATATTCATATGAATTCTTAGACACGGTTTTTCCTTCAGATGAATCCATTTTGGAAGATATGAGTGGGAGAGATAATATTTGTGAAGACCTTCACCACAAGTCCTACTTTCTTCTAGAGTTGAGTGGAATTGAAAACTAAAAGTTCCATGTGAGACTGGCAGAGGGTGTTGATTCACTGATTAATCCTTTACCAAAGGAGGGAATATTTGCTAAAGGGAATATGGAAAATATCTCTGTTACCATTCCAATCAACATTGCTGCAAACCCTAATCTCATAGAAAATGTGCATAATGGTGCAAACTGCTCTCCAGAGGAGATTTCCACATATACTGCCTTGTTTAAGGAATTCCACAACATGTTTTCCTGGTCATATGAGGAGATTCCAGGAATTGATCCATCTATTGTAGAATAAAAAATATGGACTTACCCCAATGATAAACATGTTTAACAAAAGATTTGAAGTGTTATTCCACAAAATCAACAACTGTCAAGGCTGAAGTGGAGAAGTTGCTGAAAGTAGGGTTTATTTACCCAATTGCTCTAAAGGAATGGGTATCCAACCCCATTCTTGTTGATAAAAAATAAGGGACCATACCCATGTGCAATGATTTCTCTGACCTAAATAAAGCGTGTTCTAAGGAAAACTATCCCAGACCCTTCATTGATTAGATCATTGATGCTTGTGCGGGTAGCGAAGTATTTTCGTTTATCGATGGATTTTCTGTATATAATCAAATCCAAATCAAGCTGAAAGACCAGCATAAAACGAATTTTATTTTTCCTTGGGGTACCTTCATGTACAAGAAAATTCCCATCAGTTTGAAAAATGCTGAAGCTACCTTTCAACGGGAAATGAACTTTGCCTTCCACGACATCAAGAATATTGTCGAGACATACTTGGATGATCTTCCTGCCCATTATCACAAGAGGAGAGACCATCCAGATCACCTTTTCATGATATTTGAACGATGTAGACATTATAAGATACACTTGAATGCCCACAAGTGTGTTTTCTACGTCAAGCCGGGGAGGCTACTAGGGGTTATCGTGTCAACAAAGGAATACTGGTGGATCCTTGGAAAGTTGAGACTATTGTAAATCTGCCTCCTCTTCATTCCATCAGAAAACTTCAGATACTAAAGGGGAAATCTAATTTTCTTCAGCGTTTTGTAGTCAATTATGCTAAGATAACTAAATGTTTCATGCACTTGATTAAGCAAGAAACCCCATTTCTATGGGATGAAACCGCACAACTTGCATTCGAGGCATTGAAAAAGGATTTATTATTGGCTCCTTTATTACATCCATTAGATTACTCTAAAGATTTTATATTATATCTGGTTGCATCATAGTCGACTATCAGGGTAGTATTGGTTCAAAAGGATGACAATATCCAAGAGCATGATGTCTATTATCTCAGCCGTGCATTAACTGGTCTGAAACTCAGATACTCCCACGCCGCGAAATTAGCATTAGCAGTTGTCTATGTTTTTTAGAGGCTGCATCACTACATTTTACTGAGGACAACCATAGTGGTGGAATATGTAAATCCTTTTCAGTATATTTTGTCTCGACGTATAATCAGAGGAAAATTCAATAAGTGGACAGTCATTCTCCAAGAGTTTGACTTGGATTTACAATATGCTAAATCCAAAAAATCCTTAGTTTTTGCAAAGCTTATCTCAGAATTTACTACGAAAGACAATGTAGTGGTGGAAGATGACCCATTCCCAGATCAGTATATCTTTCTGATTTCTAGCTCTGATCCTCAGTATGGATATATCCTTATATATCTCCAGAATTTAAAGTGTCCTGCATTCTTCTCATGGGAAGAGCGACGTAAATTGCGTGTCAATACGAAAAAATACCTGATCATCGGTGATAATTTATATCAAAGAGGGGTAGATTCTATTTTGCATCGGTGCCTCACCCATGAGGAGGTTGAGCGTGTCCTAAATGACTTCCATAGCAGAGCATGTGGGTGTAAGTTATCTGGGTTAGAAACAACCCAAAAGATTTTACGAGCAGGTTATTTCTTTCCCACGATCTTCAAAGATTGTGTAGAGGCTATGATGTGCTATCATTTGTGTTAGCTCTATACCAGAAAAATGTGGTCTCATCTTGCTCCATTGTTTGATGTCATTTCGATGGGACCCTTCAGTAAGTGGGGGGTGGATTACATGACATGCAAATGAGTTTCTGCTGGGGGGAATACAGGCTGGTGGGATCCTTCCAACCTTTTCAGGTCACATTGGATCCATTCACTCAGCCTTTGCAGTTCATGCTGAGGGCACCCGTTCAACCTCTGTATGTCAAGTTGAACCTCCCCATCCAACCTCTGCAGGTCATGTTGGATCCATCCACCCATCCTATAAAGGTCATGCTAGGGGCACGCACTCAACTTTTGAAATGCATGTTGATCCTACCTGTCCAACCTCTACAGGTCATGTTGGACCCAATCTCTCAGCCTCTGTAGGTCATTTTGGGGAAGTCTCTCAGCCTTTGCAGCTCATGCTGGGGGCAGTGTCTTGGCCTCTATGGTTCATGTTGAGGGAAAATAGTCAATCACTGTGAGTCATGTTGACACGATTGAAAAGACTAATCATTCAAAACAAAATCCCAAGTTTCCTTGTAATATTTGTGATGGAGACCACCTTACTTATCTATGCCCTACCATCACAGAGGTACGAAGAGTTTGGTTTCATGGTCATCCCATTTTTGAAAATCCTAAAGTTTTTTAGCAACCAACCTCTCTTAGTCAAGTTGGACCCAATCACCCAACCTCTCTTAGTCAGGTTGGACCTAGTCACCCAACCTCTGGTGGTCATGTTGGGGGAAAAATCTTAGCCTTTGTAGGTCATGCTGAGAGAAAATAGTCAGCCATTGCTATTCATGTTGACACCATTGAGAAAACTGGTCGTTCAAAGTGCAAAGTTAAGTTCCATTGTAAGCTATGTGAGGGAGATCATCTTACTCACTAGTGCCCTGCTATTGTAGTGGTGCAAAGAGTGTGGTCTGAGACTCAAGAATATCCATCTCCTGAACAACCTATAGTTTCTCAACAACCTACTCAACCTTTGGTTGATCTAGTGGTCGAACCTTCCCAGTCTTTGGTTCACCCCACTCTTCTTTCAGAGAGTGACCCTTATGTGATTGAACCAATGTCAACTTTGGTCAATCCCACTCTCCCTTCGGAGAGTGACTTTCATGAAGCGATTGAATCAATTCCATTGTTGATCAATCCCACTCTTCCTTTGGAGAGTGAAGTGTCTTCTAGTAACATTTTCTTCACTTCCATCTCAGAACTTAGTGAAAAAGGGGGCATTGAAATCACTTCGGATGAACCCCCACCAAGCTCTTAGATTGCTTCCTTTGATTGGGATAGCCTAGTTGAGTTGTGCCTTCCTTCTGATGCACCTTTCCAGATAAAGATAAAAGTTGAAAAATACATGATTGCTCATTGTATTGTTGATGAAGGAGCCTCAGTTAGTATCTTATCTTCTTGTTCTTGGCGAGGCATGGGATCTCCCATATTTGTGTCAAATGCTAGTTAGTTACTGGCGTTTAATCGAAGAAATAGTATAGCTTTGGGAATTATTGCTCAAACACCTGTTACTTTGGATGGGAAGACCGTCTTAGTTGACTTCATCGTGATAGAAGACCCCTTGGGATTCAAAATTATCCTCGGACATGATTATGTCTATGTGATGCAAGATGTGGTGTCAACATTCTTTCATGTGATGTACTTTAATCATGGCGAAGAAATTGTCACTATCGATCAGTTGTATTTTCTTGATCCATCTCTTGACCTAAATAGAGACCAGGTCTTTCCTTTATTGATTCCCAGTGTTTCTATAGATACTACCCTGCCATGGGTGAACTATGTGGCCTCATATTCTTTGTGTTCAATTGCTGCTGAGAAGCAACCTCTATTTTCATGCTTACCTTCTTGGGACTTGGTCCCAGCAATTGACCAGGTGAGTCATCCTATACAGGCTGTGGAGCCTGCTCTCCACTTTGTCAATCAATTTGAAATTTTAGACATGTGTCCTAGCTTGGATGATCCCCTTCCTTTGGATAAAGTCTTCCTAGAGTCTTTGATACAGTCTGACCTTCCTTTGGATGTTGGTTTAATTGTGACTAAGTCTAACCATGATTTTCTTAGTAAGATTGATATTTCCATGGATCAGTCTTCTTGTGTTGGTATTTTTGAGTTTTTGGACTCTCCCTTCGAACAACAAGTCAGTGATCCTGATGAGTTTGATTTTTCTTATGAATTTTTCAACTCCTATGATACTGATTTTGTCCATGAAGAATCTATCTCCCTTTTTGTTTTTTTCTTCTCTTATGAGTTTAATATTATTGATTATAAACCCTCAGATATTGGCACTATAAAGTCTTCTTTCATTGATTCTTCCTTGACTACACCTTTTGTAGAAGATAGCAAAGTCGCATATGTTTCTGCTAAAGTGACCCGCATTGAATATTTTCTTCTGAATATGATTATGATGTTGTTGTTTATTGGAGATAGGATTTTTAGTTGGATTCACAACTGTTTACTAGAATTTCCTTGTTTTTCAAGCTGTAATTGCATTTGCATGTATCCTGCTCATGCTTTTGAGCTCAATGTCATCTTCCACACTTTTAGCTCATTGTATAACCCCTCATCTCTGTTCTCATTGTTGCTTAGACTTGTATTATCTTTCCTTTGAAACTTGAGACCTTTTACCTTGAGGAGACGTTCCATGAGTGTCTTTATCTTTCTTGTGTTCCTTTCATTATGCACAGGTTTGTTCCATGCACTTGGAACTAGTTTCTCCTATTGGTGACACTCGTCTCCTCGCATTTAGAGAATTCTTTCTGCTCTCCTTCGACCTCGTTAAAAACAACAAGGAGGACAAAGTTGAATTTTATGGACTCATTAAAACTTCACAGGAAAGATATGGAGTTTCTTTAGGCACCCAGGTCTGACTCCTCAAAATAGACTTGACTACCAAGTAAACTTGTTCGTTCAGACTCGTTAAGAATAAGTGAACGAGAATCCACATTGGTGGTAGTTTATCGCTTTTTCGAACCATGTGGAATAATACAAAAAATGAGCACTCTATTTTCTTTGGAATTAAGAAGAGTATATTTAGGCATAGGTTTATCTCTTTGTTGGAGACATTTACCATCATACACACTCTTTTTGGTCAAATTGGCCTAGTTAAACCACTATACTAAGTATAATTGACATTAATTGACATCATTGGAGCATTAATTTCCATCATCCAGTCACACCCACGCCTACCTACAGTCAAGGAGGCTAACTGGAGCACTCCGGGGGTGATCTGAGTGATATTAATGCACCTAATTGCTAACTGGTGGTTACAATCAGTTCAACTAGTCAGTTAAGGCACCTCCTCTCATTAAATATATTATTTAATTATTATTTATTATTATTTAATGATCTGGAGTCAACAGGGCACCTCCACCAACTTCTGATGGTCAGTTCAGCTTCAGTTAACCTCATCGGGGTTCATTGAAGTCATGGAGCACTAGCACTTGATGGTTGGCTTGCTATGACATATGTTTGATCTCCTTCACTTGCGATTCAGTCATTTATTGCACTCCGAATTCAGTTAGGGTTTGGTGAGTCAATTAGGGTTTTGGTCAAGTGTTTAAATGAGTGTGAACCAATGGTTGAGAGTCAGTTAAGCTAGACTCACTCACTAAATTCTAATTGTCTCCTTAGGTATTCGAATTCCTCATGGATTCAAGCTATTGCTTGACATTGGTATTGTAACCATTCATTTTTTATTAAATATACAGAGAGGAAACCAATTCCGGTTCCGATTAACACCATTTCATGAGTATTTGTTGATTATTCTTTGATGAGATTGATTCTTAGTTCCTAGATCAATGTGCAAGATTAATATGGTATTAGAGCATATGGTGGGACAGAGATCTATCTCTCAAAACAAGATTTTTGACAGATTTCTCCATGAAAAGTGAGCAATAGCTCAAAATTCCAGCACTGCACTAGAAGCCAAGGACTCCATAGAGTCACCATGGACACTAAAGTTGAGCCTGGATCCACCATAGAAAAATCAAGATTCTTGAACAAGAAGGATGAAGCCTTCGGTTTCTTGTGCCTCTCTATTTCCGAAGCCCTTCTCTTCCATCTTACGAATCTGAAGACACTAAAAGAAATATGGGACAAATTGGAATCTCTATATGGAAAGCATGATGACTTGAGATTTTACCAACTCGAAAATGAACTCATGTCTCTCCAACCTTCCAATTTTGAGACTCTGAATGATTTCTTTACAAAGTTCAAGCATACTGTTTTACTCTTGAAGCAATGCAAAGTGGAGAAGGAGGATGATAATCTCATCCTTGCCATCCTCTCCAAACTTGGGGATGATTAATCAGTTTTCGTTTCTACATTTTGTGCAGGGAAGCTCACACCCCCCAGATGGAAGATGCATACACTCAATGCCTTCATTGAGTCCCTAACTAATGAACATGACAAGCTTGTCCAGATGGGGATCATCCGATCTTCCCATGATCAAGCCCTCCATGCCTCAGGGCACAAAGATCTAAAGGGTAAAGGAAAGTAGCAGAAAAATCAGAAAACTAAATTTGATGCTCCCAAGCCTAGAGTTGAAAATCAGCAACATGATGAATCTTCCGGCTCAAGGAAGAACAAAGGAAAAGGGCACGATGGGAAAGAAAAAGTCAGGTGTTGTTACTACAGGAAGGGTTTTCACCCTGAACATGCTTGCATGAAGAAAACTCTTGATGAATCAACCTCTCTCCTTGAGAGGAATCACATCAACCTTCCGAAGAGCTTTCGGAGGAGAGAAAACCAAGATCAGGAACCACAGCATGAGAAAGGTCATGCCCTCATGGCAAGCACTTCGAAGTCCAAAGCACTGCTGATTGACAGTAGATCTTCGAATCACATGATGGCTGAAAAACACTCCTTTTCATCCTTGGAGATCGGCAAATCCATCCCCATCCACATGGGAGATGACTCCACCATCATTTCCGAAGGACAATGTACTGTAGATCTAGAAAATGGTTTTTTTCTAATGTTTTGTATGTACCATCTCTAGCAGCAAATCTCCTTAGTGTCTATCAGATGACACATATAGGAATGCCTAAGAGAGTCTCTTTCAGCCCAAATGATGTTGAGATAACAGAAATTACATCCATGAAACTCATTGCAAAAGGCCTTGCAAATCATCATGTAAAAGCCTATGAGTTGTCTCACTTTGTTGCGGATGCAAGGCCCACCGCTCTGCTAACTCATGGAAATGAGGTTAGTAGGCTATGGAATGAGAGGTTTGGCCATCTTAATTTCAAATATTTGCAGCAATTATAGAAAAAATCCATGGTTGAAGGCCTCCCGGTCATCAAGGCAACCACATGAGTTTGCAAGGGTTGTGTGATTGGAAAACACCCTGAGCACAAGTTCGATCAGGGGAAGGCAAACCGAGCTACAAGCATATTGGGGCTGATATATTATGATATCAGTGGTATGATTCCTATCACATCCATGAATGGATCAAGGTACCTCCTTAATTTTATTGATGATTTTTCAAGGTATACATGGGTTTTCTTTCTCAAAAGGAAATCAGAAGTATGTGAAAAAATTTCTGAATTGAAGGCCTTGATCGAAAATGCCTCTGGGTTTAAGATCAAGATATTGAGATATGATAATGTAGGGGATTATTTCAGTAATGAGTTTCTATACATATTCTCCCAAATTGGTATTCATTTCCAACATTCAATTCCGTACACTCCATAGCATAACGGACTAGCGGAAAGGAAGAACCGGTCTCTCAAGGAGATGACGACCTGTGTGTTGGAGTCAAAGAAGCTTGTTGCAAATTTGTGGGATGAAGCCATGCCTGCTGCAGCATACATTTAGAATAGGGTGCCACATTCATATATGAAAGTAAATACTCCTTTCAAATCATACTTCAGACACAAGCCAGATGTGTCAAACCTACGGGTGTTTGGGTCCACTACATGGGCCTAGATTCCGCTTGATAAAAGGAGGGATTTGCAACCGTAGAGCATAGAATGTATGTTTATTGGGTATCCTGATGAATCTAAAGGATTCAAGTTGCTGGATATCAATACCAAACAGATCATCATCGAGAGAAGTGTCAAGTTCAATGAGCCTCCTCAGGAGGTGGAACTAGTGAAGGAGAAAACTGCTGAATTTCCTTCCTATTCCACTGAATATTTGGATGATGAAATTGGGGGTGATGACCCTGATTTGTATCCTATAATTTCTGATATCAGTGTGTAGAAATCATCAGATGCTGAATCAGAACCTGAAGTGCAAAATCATCTTCCTACATGGGCCCAACAGACACTCTCCTCCGCAGGAGACAACATTGGAAATCCGGATGATCCAAGGAGAACCCGGTCTGATTTGCAAAGAGTAGGTATTGCAGTCTATTGTTATGATAATTTGATGTCCAAAACTTGCTATTTTATGATTATTTTAGATACAAAATCCTACTACCATGCTCGGAATGATCCGAGATGGCAAGTTTCCATGGATGAAGAGATGAATTCTCTTCAGAAAAACACTACTTGTGAGCTAGTTTCTCTTCCTCCGAGAAGGAAATTGGTTCAATGCAAGTGGGTGTTTCAGAAAAAGGTTGATGCTAATGGAAGAACCTGAAAATTTAAGTCAAGGATGGTAGCAAAAGGTTTCTCTCAGGTCCAAGGAGTGGACTACCATGAGACCTTTGCACCGATTCCAAAAATGGACTCCATCCGCCTTGTTTTGGCTATTTCAGCATCCAAGCACTAGGAGGTGCATCACATGGATGTTAAGTCAGCCTTTATACATGGATATATTCATGAGGACATATACATGAAGCAGCCTAAGGGCTACATCACTGATCCATATTTGGTTTGCAAGCTAAAGAAGTTACTATATGGGTTAAAACAAGCCCCAAGAGAGTGGTATTCCAAGATGGATGCCTTCCTTCTCTTGCAAAACTCTAAGAGATGTAGATCAGATCCAAATATGTATTTACAGCAGCATGATGATCATATAATTATCATTATTTTATATGTTGATGACTTACTGATCACAGGTAGCACAATTGCCTCCATTTCAACCATCAAAACTGCTCTCCACAATGCCTTTGAAATGAGTGATTTGGGGCTTCTAAAACAATTTTTGGGGCTCGAAATTGAGAAAAATTCTGATGGGATTATGGTCACTCAGTACAAATAAATTTCAGACCTGTTATTTAATTTTAACATGGCTGAATGTAGGCCTGCACCATTCCCTTTCCTTTCAGGGATCAACCTTGAAGAAGAAAAACACACACCTCCCATGGACTGCACTATCTATCGACAACTGATTGGTAGCTTGTTGTACTTGACAAATTATAGGCCTGATATTTATTATGCCATTAATTATGTATCAAGATACATGTAGCATCCTCATGATATTCATTGGAAGGCAGCCAAGAGGATCCTCCAGTACATTCGGGGAACCAGGACCTACGACATTCACTATGCTGCAGACTCCGAGCTAGAGCTGGTTGGATACACAGATTCCGATTGGGTGGGTGATTCTATTGATCAAAAGTCAACTTCCCGAATACATATTTGGTGGTGGCCCTATTTTCTGGTCAAGCAAAAAGCAGGCTTCCATAGCACTATCTTCAGCAGAGGCTGAGTATCGAGGAGAGGTGAATGCTTGCATCCAAGCGGTTTGGTTGCAAGGCATTCTTTCAGAGTTTGATCTTGGTAGTAATTTGTCCACTGTCCTATTTTGTGACAACCAAAGTGCTATTAAGATATCCATGGATCCAATTACCAGGTAGAGGACCAAGCATGTAGAGATTCACATGCACTACATTAGGGAGCTAGTGCATGACAGGACCATCATTCTGCAATACTGCCCGACTGATGAGCATGTTGTCCACCGATTGCACACCAGCAGCAGAAATATTCTGAAAGCTGTCTCCTCACTTGAGAAAGTGGGAGAGGTGTGACCTTGGGGGAAAGCACAGAGCTAGGTACTATCACCTACTCCTAGCTCCTCCGTTTAGGCTAACTCCTAATGAAGCCAAGGGGGGTAGTCCCTACAAAAGAGTTTCTATGGCTCTTAAGTTGTTAAAGTGTTTTGATTAGTTGCGGATGCGGATGGGTGTTATTTAGGAGTTATTATGATTTGAAGTGTTTTTTTATTATGAATATGACAATAAATCAAAAGCAATCCACGTTGCTAACAAGAGATTACAAAGATAAGCAAAAATTCTAGACTTTAATAGTGCATTCAGAGAAAGAAATTATGATAAACCATAGACCATCGATCAAATAATATGGTTATGCAAATTAAAAAGGACCAGTGCCTTATGGAGTCAATGAAGCTGAAATGCACCAAAGAATTAAACACAAGTCTAGAAATCAATCTAGTGAATGTTAGGTGATGCGAGTGCTCTTGGTATATTTTATGAGTTTTTTGTTTGTGATCTTCACTTATGGTGGCTGGATGTCCTAACCAGTAATACCTTCAGTGGCTCCATTTGAAGACATGACAGACCTATCTAGGGTCAAAGGTAAGTGTTCAATAACTTAACTACCAGTGCCCAGATTAGGTAGCCCGGCGCCCACACTTGGAATTTTCCCACATGCCTCGGTATTTATCGAACAACGACGGTGCATTGGTTATCGGGAAAATTTTTAGTTAAGTTCCTCTTGTGGGGTTTAAAGATCCAATGTTGTTTCTGGGTATTTCAATCGAAGATCGGTCAGAGCATACTTCGACAAAGGGGGAAGGAGGTTAATTAATTAAAGGGATGTGAGTTGCGAATTTTATTAAGTTAATTAATTAAAACTCTTTGACAGAGAGTGCTCTTGACCTCGTCTTATGACAGTGGTTCAAGATACTTAGTTAATATATATGCTTGATGCAAGGATATGCAGTGGGAATGCTCTCCGATAGAGAGTGCTCTTGACTTGGATTATGGCAAGTTCAAGAGACTTTCAATATTAATTGATTAACTTATTAAACAATGAAAAGACAACTCTCCGATAGAGAGCACTCTTGATCTACCTTATGGTGTGATTCAAGAGATTTACTTAGAATGGTAGACACTTTAAAACAGAGTAATCAACTTAATTAATGATCTAGAAGTGATGAATCAACAATTAGTGATCTAAGCATGAGATATAATCAATGATGAAAACAAGCACTAATCTAAGCATACACACAACACAAGCCTCCCCAAATGGGGGAGGATGAGAGTGGGGACTTAAAAACCCCACTCAAACACAATATTTTTTATTAAACTTTATACAAAGTGCCTTAAGGATTTGAATCCTTGAAAGGACTTTTCAAATGAAAGCAAAATCACTCTACTTAATATTAGGACTTGTGTAAAAAAGGAGAGTACTTTTACTTTTACTTTTAACTTTTCTCAAAACTTTTCAAAAAAAAAAAAAGGGAAGAGGAAGTTTGAAAGAGAGAGAAAGAGCAAAGTGAAAGAGGGCTGAAACAAAGGAAGATGAGGGAAAGAAGGCAAGAAAACAAAAGGAGGATCAAAACCAAAGAAGGGGAAAAAAGGGGCAGCCAACTATGAAGCTAAAGGAAGACAAAAATTTAAGAAAACAGGACAGCGAAAGAGAAAACAAATGGTTGTCATAAAAAATGAAAAACAGGACAGCGAACAAAAAGTGGACAAAAAGGCCACAAACAAGGTTGAAGAGGGCCCAAAAACTAGGGCAAAAAAGGGACAAAAAGGAAGGAAAACTAGGGCATGCTAGGGCTGTCCAAAATGGAGAAAAGGGGGCTGTAAAATAGTAAAAAAAAAAAGGGCAGCGAACAGTCAAAAGAGGGCTGTCCACAAGGAGGAAAAAGAGGGCTGGCCAAAGCATGAAAAAATGGGTGAAAACTAGGTAAAACGAGGGCTGTCCAAAGAGAAGAAAGAGGGCTGCAAAACTGAGTGAAAAGAGGGCAGCAAAGAGTAAAAAGAGGGATGTCTACAAGGAGGAAAAAGAGGGCAGCAAAGAGGAAGGAGGAAAAGCGAGCCAAACAAGGCAAATAAAGGGAAGCCAAAGGATGGAAAGAAGTAAACTAGGGCTTCCTAAGTAACCGGTAACCAAAAGAATTTGAAATTATGGATGGAACCCAAGAGAGAGCTAGACTCCCAACTTTCTTTTTTGTATTTTGAAGAAGAAGATCTTTGTAGGTCCTGCAATGAAAGTGTTAGATTAAAAAGGTTGCTTGAAGCCTGGGATAGAAGCAGCTGAGTTCACACCCTTCTTCAACCCGTGAAGCCTGAAAACACACTACAACTCAACACAAAACGTGAGATCAAAATACATGCTAGTATGCTAAGAAAATTGAATCATGATCAACATTACGTATATACTGATTACTCATGTCCATCAAAATACTAATCTACTTCGCATAAACAATCAAGTTGAACTACAAATGATTGTTCTACTGTGCCAACAATGGCCCTCTTGAGCTAACAAATAAACAATTTAATCTCACATAAGTATTAAAGAAAATAGGGGTTAGAGACAATATCACCTCAACCAATTGCAAAAAAATACCACATCCAAGAGCTCATGGACCTCCAAAGTCTGATCTTTATTAACAAATTAAAGCAAATGCTTAATACAATTTCTCAGAGTAACTCTGCTACTAAAGTCCAACCAAATAGAGCTGAAAGAGCCTCTTTTTAACAAATGAGAGAGTGCTAAAACCCTAAAACCAAAAAACAAACCCTAACCAGCTTAGCCACCTAAAAAAGAGCCCAGACCTAAACTAGAGAACTGGGAGTGAGGGGAGGCCTCCACCCAGGAAAGGCGCCCCCACTCCAAACCTGTGCACTGAAAACAAGCCAAGGATGAGGCCACATGTGTGAGTCTGGATGTAGGTAAGCTCATCCTTTAGGTCTGGCAGGAGCTTGAGTCAGGTTTGGGAAGCCCACTGATGGTGTAAGCTTTAGTCTTCACCTCGATCAAATCACCAGACCAATGAGAGCTCTCCATCTCATCTTTAGCTGGAGATGACATGTCTAATAACTGATAATAAATTAATTGCTCTCTTAATGATGACTAAAGATGAGTTATGATAACTCCAATCATCATAAGTGTTCCATGAGATGTCATTTAGCCTTCTATTTTATTAAATTTGATTTAATTTGGAGAGTTTTAGTTTTCTCCAAAATAATCATTTTTTTTAATAAAAATCATTTTTTAATAAAAATCATTCTTTTACTAAAAAATATTTTTTACTCAAAACTGACTTTTTTGAGTAAAAAGGCATTATGTGTCCGATTGCTGATCTGAAAGTTGGTTCTGACTGGCTGGCTGATCAAGAATGATTTTTGGCTTAAGGTTAGAGCCTTCAATCACTGAATTTTGAGTCCGGATCACGAACGGGTTTTTTCCATTTAATTTATGGAAAAATTAACGCAAAAAACTTAGGAAAAGTAATTAAAAATTAAAAAATATTTTTTCACTGTTCGAAAAAGATTTTTTCGAATTTTTTTTATGTGTCCAGATGACTTAAGACATGACCATGATCTATCTAAATAATGTCTAGTAGGCTTATAACACTCAGCTGGGCTCTAATAACCCCCCAAGGCCCAGAATTCAACATCGGGCATTCCAGCTTTGGAGGAAGCGGGAGAAAACCTCGTCAATTATACTCGGCTGAAGGCAAAGCATAATTGTCAGGGGAAAAAAACTCCCTGGAATACCCTATTTGAGATTCTACGTCTTAGGAGACCGAACCACTCAAAAATATCCTACTAGCACATTTTATTACAAACCTCGTGGGGCCATGGTCAAAAGTATTCGAATAAAAAAGTGACTAGCCAATATTGGCTAGACAAGCAGACGGATCAACTGATACACTGGAATCAGAATTTGAACAAGTCTGTCAACTGGAGGCTCCTCAGGTAACCCAACTTATGGTACAAAAAGTTGGATAACAGAGCAGATTGTAGACATCTTCACCAAGAGCTTTTCAGAAAAGAAGTTCACTTACCTCCGTTCACTATTGAGGGTGAGTTTATCAGGGTGATCTAGACTACTTTCAGTGTTCAGCTTGAGGGGGGGGTTTTCCCACTGGGTTTTCCCTCTTTTACTCACTTAGTTTATTTTGAGCATTGTTTCAGTTTCAGCATTGTGCAGGGTGACCTATGGTCTTAGTTGCCATGGCCCTAGAATTTTTATGCATCTATGTTTTCTAACTCTTCCTGAGTATAGCTTAAGGGGGGGTGTTGGAGACATTTACCATCATACACACTCTTTTTGGTCAAATTGGCCTAGTTAAACCATTGTCCTAAGTATAATTGAAATTAATTGACATAAATGGAGCATTAATTGCCATCATCCAGTCACACCCATGCCTACTTACAATCAAGGAGGCTAACTTAGCTTTCTCCTATAGTCAAGGAGGCTAACTGGAGCACTCCGGGGGTGATCTGAGTGATATTAATGCACCTATTTGCTAACTGGTGGTTACAATCAGTTCAACTAGTCAGTTAAGGCACCTCCTCTCATTAAATATATTATTTAATTATTATTTATTATTATTTAATGATCTGGAGTCAACAGGGCACCTCCACCAACTTCTGATGGTCAGTTCAGCTTCAGTTAACCTCATCGAGGTTCATTGAAGTCATGGAGCACTAGCACTTGATGGTTGGCTTGCTATGACATATGTTTGATCTCCTTCAATTGAGATTCAGTCATTTATTGCACTCCGACTTCAGTTAGGGTTTGGTGAGTCAATTAGGGTTTTGGTCAAGTGGTTAACTGAGTGTGAACCAATGGTTGAGAGGCAGTTAAGCTAGACTCACTCACTAAATTTGAATTGTCTCATTAGGTATTCAAATTCCTCATGGATTCAAGCTATTGCTTGACATTGGTATTGTAACCATTCATTGTTTATTAAATATACAGAGAGGAAACCAATTCCGGTTCCGATTAACACCATTTCATGAGTATTTGTTGATTATTCTTTGATGAGATTGATTCTTAGTTCCTAGATCAATGTGCAAGATTAATACTCTTTTTTGGGCCTGGAGGACTAAATTTACGGAAAAGGAACACCTGTTATGAGCTTAGTTTTCTCTTTTTCGTGCTCTAGACCCAAACATGGAAACGATTCCGAGCGTACATTATGTCTTTGTCATGCTCGCTAAACCTTAAAGAACAAAGCATCAAGTTTACTGTTGTAATCCCGATTTCTCATAATCAAATGGATATTTCTGAGTGATCTTACCTTCCTTTACACTCATAAAACTCTGGATATATGTTGCTTTTGAAGGGGTGTTGGGTAGGTGGTAATTTAACCTTTTTCAGACCTTCTTGACTAAGTACAAAAAATGTGCTCCTTACTTCTTCGAAAGCTAAGAGAGTTCTTCTGTGAATCATTTTATACTTTTCTTGCCTTAGGAGACTAAATTATACGAAAAATAACCCCCTAGAGTCTTCTTTGGATTTTTCAGATTCTCTAAACTATGAAAACACCGTTGAGCATTCACTAATTCGGGCTCGTAAAATCCATGAATTAGCGCTTTATTAAGCATTCTTCTGTCTCTTCTTCGAGCTTTCCAAAAATTAAGAAGGTCCTGAGTTGGATTTCTTGGAATCATTAAACCTTTACAAGAAAGAAGGAATGGAAGTTCATTCACATGTATTTTACATCATAGCAACAAGTCTTGTTTCCTTGAACAAAGCACCATTTTTGAGTCTATCAATAGTTGGGTCCTAGTATTTTGACCTTATCCTGATTCATATTTTTTACTCCTCTAGTTGGTCTCTTTTCCAATTATATGGGGAAACTGTCAATGTCTTCTACATTACATATTTTTGTCATTGGTAAGTTTTGTGTCAAAATATGCCTAAGTCACTTTTGTGCCGTGCTCACTGTTCAAGTATTAAACCTTTGTCATCCATTCTGTAGTTACCTTGACCTTTTGTGTTGGCCATTCCATGGTATCAGTTCATTACATCATGTCTTTAGTGACCCTTGTTATGAAATTCCATACCAATTCCAGATCCAATTAGTCTTTGACTTACCTCATGTTGGATGATGAAGGATTCCTTAATGTCTTCCTTCCAACGGATCTCTTCCTATTGGTTGCAACACCTCTTACTCTGGGAATGAGATTTAGATGTTTATGATAGTACCTTGGAGATTGTAGTCAT
Source organism: Pseudotsuga menziesii (assembly GCA_001517045.1). NCBI lineage: Eukaryota > Viridiplantae > Streptophyta > Pinopsida > Pinales > Pinaceae > Pseudotsuga > Pseudotsuga menziesii. The sequence continues at coordinate 159,776 of LPNX010504537.1, read as the reverse complement.
CGGTGACAATTTCCCTGGCTATTGGGTAGTGAGAATACCTTACTGTCTCCTACTCGATGGATTCTTCAAGTGTTCGACTTCAAGTACTTGTATTCACACTTGTTAGAATGTACTAGGTACCTTGGGGACCATTTTCATTAATGGTGGTTTCCCTCACATTTATTAATGGTTCTCATCACTAATTGGTAATCAAACGGTTTCCTCCATGTTTGACTTTAGCTCCTTTATTTGCATGGTTAGGATTCATACTTTTTTGGCCAATTTAGATTGAATACCTTGGGACGACAATAGCATCGTTATTTTTTCTATTGCCCGAGTTGCGCAAGACCTTGTCCCACTTCATATGACATTTTTCTAAGACATATATCCACCTTGTATTTTTGTGGCTATGATCGATTGTTGAGCATGGATCCACCTTGTTCATTTATGGCCATGACCCCTTTAGATTTGATATGGCACCTTTTTGCATATTAAGCAACCATGATAGTTTCATTAGTTATACATATGTTGGATCCACCTGTATATTTATGGTGATGTTTTGTATATGGACTTGTATGTCCCAGAGATTAGTTTTGTTTGACATTTATCTCTCTTTGAGGTACCTTTGTTCGAGCCTTTTGATCTTGGATTCTTTGATGTCTCCATACCTAACTATTTCCTTTATAATGTATTTCATCTATCATCTTCCCCTCTAACCTCATACATTAGGGGGCATATGTTATAGCTAAAAATGACACATATCTACCTATGAGCACTTTCCCATGATTCTGTCGCATGTCGACACTTCCATGATGACACTTCATGATAGTCACTGAAAAAAACCTAACTTGGAGGACCCATATCTGGAGTTTTGTAACTCTCGTTTACCTCTTCTCTACAATGTTGGAAAGGTATCTGATTCAGCTAAATTTTTTCAAAAGAAGCCAAAGTATAAAATTCCCATAAGTACCCAAAAAAATGAATTTTTTTGATGTACACGCGGTTTCCTTAAGGAAACCCACATGTTGCACATGACTTGTTCTACATAATACCCACATGTTCCCTAAAAATGCGACTATTTACATTGCAACCCACATATCATACATGATTATTGTTACTGCAACCCACATGTGTCCGTTGAATACACAACTGTTGTCTCTGAAACTTGTGTGTTTTTCCTGTAGATTTCAACATAATATATTTATCAAAATTTGGGTTGTTTGGGTGGTTATGCAACTGACTCCTTAATTTGAAACTAATTTTTCTTTGACCCTATCTCTTTAGAAGAATATAAATAGAGGTAGGGAGGTCCATGAGAAGAGACTTGAATTTTTGCATTGTTATGTTGGAGGAATTGGGACTCTCATTGCCCCCACCTTTTCCCTAGTGATCATCTCCTTGTGTTGCAAAGCTTGGAGGCTGAGTTCCTTGGAGAATAGAAGCAGAAGAACCATATCAAGGTTTCGTGAGGTGCCCAACTTGAAGAGAAGGTATATTTGTATTTATTTTCATGGTTAATAAAGATGTGATTTCCTTCTTCTTCCCAAATCATTGTTCAATGTGTGATTGAATATCTTTTTATGATCAGAGGTTTATGTTAATCATATTAGTATTTCATCTTTCTTTGATTATCATTACTTTATATGTGGTCATATTGGTTTGAGGAAGGTATAATTCATTTTGTAGGTCTCTTGGAGCAAGAGGAAAAAGAGGAAGATTGAAGGGCTACTTTGATCAACCTTCATTTGTTAAGGTATGAACCATTCTAATCTCTGAAACTTTCTTATATTTACTTGTATAACTATATACATCTCTCTTTCAACCCCAGTACTTTGATGGCCTCTTAAAACCTATCCATATGATACTTTCCTCTACAACAATCCTCCGCCTCTTTTCTTTCTGGAATCTCACCCCGCTTCGCAAAATACCACACTCTTCACTAAATTCCCTCCCAATATCATCGTAACTTCCATCCATCTACCCCGTATCATTTCATCCAACCCTCTTATTCATGGTAGCCACAACCTCCGTACGGAAGAGATTTACTCGTTGGATTTCATCTTCAATAATCATTTTTTGCATATAAGCATCTTAATCCAAAATTGTAAAGATAATAGAAACCTCCCTCTCAGTCCCTTGAAGAATTCCCTCTTTGCGTTGTTGTAGGAATTGATTGTGTCGACGAAAATTTTGGTGATGTATCCTTCCAAAATGTTTCCGATCCACACTTTGAAAACTCTTGAATCTTTGTTGTTTCCCCTTTGCAGTCGTTGGATCAGTTCATGGGTCCACTGATTAGGTTCACCTCCTTGGAAGTTCCTTTTCTGGAATGTAAGTTGTGAAACCACTCGTATAGTATTATTGGGAACTCAACAAAGAAAATTTCATGAATATAAAAGTAGATATGTCTTCCCAACCACTCTTCCACTAACAGTATGCAGTTCTGGTTTTCTTTTGCTGAGAAATATTAGGCCTTGTAATCAAACCAGCCCTGGATCTATGGTTACGTCAGATGCCAAAACATGTCCTCTTATTACTCACACTATGGTCCATGCAATGAAACCATTTGTTGAAACACTTCAGTCAATAGGGTTTCATTTCACAGGTATGTCGATACCCTTTGACGCAATCTCCCTAAACACCTACCCGGACAAGTTTTACCCTATCCAGGAACACTTGCGAAACAAATGCATTCTAACTCGATATGTTTTAGGGAGGGCTTTAGAAACCACATTTTCGCAAAAGGAAGAGGACTTTCAAAATATGTCTCTTTCTTTATCACAGTATTACTCAGAGACCCAAGGGTTTACAAACATCATTAATGAGATCTACTTATCATCATTCACAATAAATTCTAATATCGCATCAACTTAATTCATATCAACTTAACAAAGACATCGATATATATAAAACCAATATACACATCAAGACTTTGCATCATTCAAACATGGAAAATATAATTGATCGCACCATCTTATATTCGACACAGAAAAAACAAGAATTCGATAATCAACATTCTTCCTATATTGGCTTCAAAATATCATAAAACATCCCTTGGTCAGAAGCCTCATAACAAAAACTCATTCATCTACAGATCGCATACCAACAAATTAGAATCATCAGATCATAGTACTCAGAATCTTCTCCTACAAGTGATGGTCTACTGACTCTACTCATAATTCTATTTATAGGCTTGTGCCTTTACAAAATGTGCCACATTGGCTAACTCTCTAGCTACTTTGGACCAAAGCTTCTAACTAATGCAACCAAAACGACCACACTTGTCTGTACCTTTCTCCTTCATAGTTGATTTTTCCAGTTGTTGATATCTTCTTTGTCATGCTTTGTGCATCTGATCCCCTTTCCAACAACTGGATCAATGTTTTCACAACAAATCATATGTCTTGTCTCATATTTGTGAGAAACATCAATCAACCAATCATCTAACGATACATTATGGCATCAATTGAATCCGATGGAGCATCACACAGTAGCTTCAAGTTTGACATCATAGGTGTGGCCATTTCCTTGTGGTCCAGCATTCTGAATCTCTTCAAAATCTCCATTGCATACTTTCCATGCATACATGCCTAAGAAGTAGTGCATCATCCCTTGGAATTTCATCTGAAACTCAGTAGCAAGTCTCCTCTTTTCCTATTCAATGAGTTCATCCTCTCCTGTCAGGAACATGTCATTGACATATAGAAAGAGAATCACTGGTATTTCTCCTTCAAACTTGAAGTAAAGAAGTAAAGGTTGGAATCCTAGTCCCATCGGGAGTTGTCCATCTTGTTGTACCATGTCGAACTCCAATATATTCTATAGTCACTCCCTGTGAAACAACGTATCATCCTCCCAGATAGTATCTAGAGTAGTTTGTAAACCCTTGGGTCTCTTATTAAACCTCATCTAATTTGTTTCTGGGATAGTCTCTAGAGTAGTTTCCCTTCTCATCACAAGTGTAGCATATAATATTGGAAGGATCTCTTCTGAATTATTTTTGTATTATTTTCTGATGATGGTCCTCCTTCTTTCTATTTTTTCTTCTAGTGTGAACTGTGAGAGCTTGATCTTTAGTTTCTCCCATATTTTTATGAGTTGAGCTTCTTCTTGTGTGCATTCATCCCATACTTTGTTGAATGATAGAAAATTCATTCTTGCACATATTCCTGAAATGAATGAATCCCATGATCTTGGAAGGCCATTCAAGGTGGTCATAACAATCTCTCCTTCTTCCACATTATCTTTGACTACTCCAATATTTTCCTTGATTTGAGAAACCCTTGTGAAGTAGGACTACATGGTATCTGAGTTATGTATCTTCACATTCTTCAACTATTTCCTCAATGTAATCTTCCAATTGATGTTCTTTAAAACAAAAAATCTCCAAAGCATCAAACACTTCCTTTGGTGTCTTCAACGATGACACATGTGGGATGAGATTATCCTCTTTAGAATCTGCAATGATTCTCTTGGCCTTAACCATTTTCTTCGTATGAGTAGCATTAGCCTCATCTCCCTCTGACTCTGGAAATTCGTTACTAATATAATAATCCAAGTAATTTTGTTTAAGGATAAGGAATATCCTATACTTCCATTCTTGAAATTTTTCATCTCCCCCAATCTTATCATCAAGCTAGGTGTGACGAGTCATTTTGAAATGAGAACCTCAAATGGAAATAGCAAAGATTTAGATATTACTAATTTGAGGTGATCGACCTAGTTCCGGAGAAGGCTAATCTAGGGTTTGTCATAGAATCCCTATTTTTCAAAACTTATAATTTCAAATTTCTAATTGGACGAGAAGATGTTCCTCTTCAAGGTGATTTGTCCAATGTACTTATTTTCTGAAAATTGTGGTGGGAATCCTTTGAAACTTAATGCCCTAGTTTCTTCCCATAGTGTCCTTTAGTGTCCCATGGTAAAAAAATTTGAAATTCCACATAATGAGAAAATTATTCCATGGAAATATGCACCCTCCTATGGCAGGTTTGATGGTATTCCTTTTTCAACTGATCGTTGGATGGAAGTTCCTAGAACAAGAATCCCTAGTTTCTTCAATTTATTTTACAGAATTACCTGATAAATTTTCTTCTGTATATATGAAATTTCTACTCCTCAAGGTATTAAACTTTGTCCTAAGATATCTTGTTTTGTATTATTTCCAACCCCACATTTTAGAGTAGAATTGGATTCTCCAAGTGGGACTTATTATAAGTTTCCCAAGGTGACTTGTTTGAGGACTGTTGAGGACTGTTCAACATATTGAACATGTATAGACTGCCACGTGTTATTGTTTCACCTTTGAGAAATGAAACTTAGACCACATAAAATACAGTCCATGACCTATCTATAACATCTTGCAAAATTTTATTTGGACCTTCCTAGCGTGAGATATACCAATTCTATCTAGGTCACATGTTTATGACTGTATTCTAGAGGAGGATGAAACCGTGTTTTGGAAGAATCATATATCCTAAAGTGTAGCGAATATGTGGCTGAAAATCGCACATAAGGTACAAAAAGATTTAGAATTCATCCTTTCCAAGTTTACACTCTTGATCCTTCCCCAATATTGAGTTATAGAAAAATTCCCAAGATGACTAGATTTTGACTTCTCAGTTATTCACGCATTAAACCCTAATTTCCAATAGTTGCTATTGTAGCAATATTTCGACTACACAATGCCTTCTTTCAAAGTGGATTTGATACCATGTTATTTTTTCTAAGTTAACTCACTTAGGATATTTATCTGAAAGAATCAAAATCACATCAAGATACCATATATACAAAAGACACAAATATTTTCATTGAGAAAACCATAAACAAGAAAACCCTGCAAACTTCCTCAGAATAGTTCTGTCACAAAGACAAGATCACAATATGGAATAACCCCAGAACAATATGTCTTTTATATCTCTCTCTCTTCCTCCTCAGTTTCCTCTCTCTACTAATGCACACATGAGAGAGTGAATGAGAGAGTGTCAAATGAGGAGGGTGACTCCCTATCTATATTATTTTGTTGAGTAGCTAACTGAACTAACTAGGTCATCCAGGTAACCTCTTGGTTCCGACCTACCTAGGAATGACCACCAATACATTTTCCTTTATTTAACCTGGGGACTATTTCCCTGACTTACAAAGGAGGGTTTACCTCAATTACCATACACAATGATGACATCCCAAAAGGATGGAAATGCATCTCCTATGGGGGTACAAAAATATACAATAGTACTATATCTCATAATATATTCTGAAGTTACAATTATAACAACAAATTTTTGGATCTTATATAATATATAAAGGTTCATAACTAATATTACCTCATGTATGAACTCTTCTGAAAGCCAGGATTTTGACTTTGAGTCACCTTTCTTTAATTTCAACGTGAAGTCTCTAGGGTAAAAATAAAAACAACGGTTGACACAAATCTATTAACAAGGGCTCACTTCACACTGATTTCAACAACCATTGAAACAGACTCCCTAAACACCATCCCAGAAATGTTTTATCCTTTCCAGCAACACCTACAGAGCAGGCGTAGTCTCACCCAAGATGTCTGAGGGAGGGTTGTCAGAACCAAGTTTCTGCAGTGTGAAGAGGACTTCTCATTATCTCTTATCCTATCGCGACATCACCCAGAAATACAAGATCACAAAAAATAGAATGTAACTACACTATTAACTAGATCTACTTATCATTACAATTTGCAATCGTATTAACCCAGATTTAGATCGACAAAGAATACTATTATTATCATTCACATATGTATTAACCCATATTCATATCAACAAAGATATCATTATATAGTAAACTAACAAGCACTACGATACTATGTATCATTCACATAAAATTAAAGGGAAAAACCCAGATGTGGCACAAACATTCACCAACTTATATCAATCATCCACTTATCTGATCCATCATAGATCGACATAGATTTGACCCCATAATGCAAAAAAGAGTATTTAAAAATAAAATTCATTTTGAAACCATCATCAGATACAACATAATCCGCAAGAACAAAACATTATGACCCAAATGATCTCCAATTTCATATCTCTCATATATAATTAGTCTGCATTCCATTGGGAGCCATGTTGTTACAATATTTACAATCCTAATTCTACTTATACGCTCACTTGGATATTTACAAAATGGTCCACTTGACCAATTTGTAACTAATTCATCCAAAATCTCTTTATTTATCGACTTCTTTATCCTCTGCGGTTGAATTTTATCCTTGTTGACGCTCTTCCTATTGGTGGAGGCACCACACTTTGTGTGCTCCAACCATGTGTCAACAAGACCGTAACACAAACTTGTGGCTCATCCTTGAGCCACCTTAGCTAGAAGAAACTGGTGAACTCAGGCCTGTAACTCTGTTCTAACTTGGTCGATAGCTTATCTGACCATCACCATGATTGTTTCACACTCTTCTAATTCTTGATCTGTCGGGTGCTCCTCGCTCATCTTTTGTAATTTTTTTAGATTCTCCTCGGTCTTCGTTATTTATTCCATTTCCTTGAGTTCCATTTTTTCTGTTGTACCTTAAAGTTCATCCAAATGCATCGTTCTCTATTGGTGCTTTGTACATGCCTTATTAATGCGCTAATGCAACTCTTTCAGTTCTGATGCCTTGGTTACTTGCACAAGTGGGGGCATCATTTTAAGCGATCCCCTTAATGCTTCCAATTGTGCTTTTGCCTCACCAATTTGTATGTCCAACTAGTGCAATTGTTCATCTTGTACCAAGCTACCCCAAAACTGTGTTACCTCCTCTGCAATCATTTATGTTTCCTTCTCTAGTTATGCAATATCTAATGTGGCATTATCTATCACACTTATCCTTTATATTATATGTTCTGGAAGTGTGTTGGGTACTGCTTTATCTCATAATTCCCTATTTTACTTCCGTAGATGTGTGCCAACTTTCTTTAACCACAATGTATTTTCTTCTGCAAGAATTTATAGGGTAACTTTGGGTACCTCCTCATAGGCCAAGGAGACCACCCTCTCTAGTCTTTTCTTGTCTTTGAATTCCTTTGTCTTTTTGTTTATTATGGCCTCCTTTTCTAATTTTATCCACTAAAGCTCCTATTTAGTGCTTTGTGCTTTTTGTTTGGAGAGGACTAGCTGATCATGGGTTGTTGCTTCGCCATGCCTGATCTCTTCACTTGATGTAATCTGAATGTGTGTTTGCATCGACATTAGGAGCATGTTAAAATCGAGACCAATCAAATCAATCCATTGTAATGTGGCATCTTTGTCTTCATCCTCTATTTTTACCGTCTGTTGCAAAATCTGCGCTAGTCTCACCCTTGTGACAATTTCTACTTCGGTTGCTCTTTGCAATGTGCCTTCTTGTTGTATATTTGTGTCAAGGACTACGTTTGTGACTTTCTAAAGAAACTGCATTACCTAATGAAAATATTTGGTTGTATGTTGTGTAACCTGTGCTTGATTTTCATTTATCACCTCGGTTATTGTGTCTATTAGATAGCTTGTTTGCTCAGCAGTGAGTCCAGTAGTTCCACTCCCCTAACCTTTCTCATCCCTACGCTTTTTACTCTATTTTTCTTGTTATTTTTCAATATCTGATTCTATAGGAATCACTGATGAAACTTCATCATGCGTGTTGGTCTTACTGGGTAGACCTGAGTTTACTTTATTGTACCAACAAAACCCCTAGCTCACTGGCCCTTTTCGCAACAGATCGCAGAACGGCCTGAAGTCTCACCCGAGGTGATCCTAGATGGGGTGGTTGAAGAATCAGGCTTCCTCAACCAGGTTCTATAGCATCCTAGGTCCTATTGACTCTAATTAACCAGTTAAATCTCTCAGCAAGGGTTGTTTCTCTCTTCCTATCTGACTCTGCTATGGGACTGACTCTTATCACATCGCATCTTCTAGGACAATGCACAAACTTTCTCTTCTGATCAACTCTTAACCTGTGATATCTCACACTGCAGCTCCCCCGACAATGCGATATCGCCTTTCTACGCTGCGATATTCCCTACAGTAAGACTCACTATGCTCATCAACTCTCAAGGTCCAGAGGCTTCCTCCCTGGGTATAATAGCTCAGTTAACCTTCATTAGGCTGTTAAAAAACTTCACTTAATCTCCTACATTTTAACACGCTTAACATCAATTATGCTCAACTCGCTGGACTAAATATACAGAAGTCACTTAACACTGTAGTTGTTAGCTGTCGTGAATCAAGCACTGATAAACTAATATACATAATACTCGACACATTCAACTTGCATTTAACCTTCTATGTTACTATAAACTGAAGGATAGCATACATACACTCATTAACTGATAAGAAAGGTTCATGTAACGGATAACAGATAGCAAATAAGTAGAGCACAATCACATGAAACAGTCGCACAACACACGGATGTTACGTGGTTCACTTCCAGGGGGGAAGCTATGTCCATGGGAACTGTGTTTATATTATATCTTGAGAGAGTAAACACAGTTTCACTGCAACCTCTTATGCAGCATGAGATCTTCTGGGAAACTCCATGCACACAGCTGGGAGCCCTTCTCTTAGATCTCTTCTTTTTCTATAATGCTTTCTTCTTACAATATACCCTTCCTCTCTCTCTCAATCCCTGTGGATTGTTACATTCATGCTCAAGGAGCCGGCCACTGGTTACAGTAAGATAACTACAGACTTAACGACAGAACTAGAGCTCGACTCTTCCTCAATGTCTCACAATACTGACGACAACTAGTCACAACCCAACCAACCAACCAACCCTTCATATTACAAAATACATGCTTAAAATAGGTGGCCCGAAGGTATCACCATCATACAAAACTATGGGCCTATCCCAATAGTAACCCAAAACCCTAACTGTGACAGTCGGCCTATGTGTACTTTGAACCACCACTTACTGGGCACACCGCAGCTTCCTGCAGTCTTCCGCGATTTCTGGTGCTGATTGCGGGTATGGGCGCCGCTTCCTTGGTCGCTCCCCTTCTGTCCTTTATCTTTAATACCTCGGCCCGCTGCTCCTTCTCCATTGATGAGGGTAGCTGAGCCCTCTTGTCATCACCACTACCTTAAATGCAGTGGTTGAGCTCTCTTCTCGACCGCTGCAAGTACTATTTCCTTTGACTTCCTTGTTCCGACCTCCGCTATTTACGGCCCACGATCCGCAGCAGGAAATGTGCTATAGAATAATACCTTTATCGCATAGTATCTCTTATATCGCTAGCTTATCGGCATCGCCTAAACTGTCTTTCCTCCAAAAATTTTCCATCTTCAACCAAAAATAGCAGCTTTTCCTGTAGCTGTGGGGCCCTGCTCCAACAGTCCCCTAACACTTACTTGTGGCTCGTCCCTGAACCACTACTAGCTGGTTTCTTTTTCTGTAGCTTCTCCTGTCCTCCCACATTGTCTAAAACTTCATCAGTAAAAGGTGTCGGAAATGGGTCATGAAGTGATGCGTCATTGAGTTTTCGCAAATCGACACAAATCCTGATTTCTCCTTTAGTTTTCTTTTCCTGCACAACCATGGGACTAACCCATTTGCTCTCTTCTACTGGCTCAATGATTCCTGCTGCTAGCATCTTATCAATCTCATCCTTAAATTTTTCTTTATAACAAGGATTTAATCTGTATGGACATTGCTTAATTGGCCTAGCATCCTCTTTCAAAGGTATTGTCATGACTCCCAAATCTCCTACTATTCCCTTCATCTTTATAAACTTAGTGGGAAATAAGTCCTGATATTCATGTAACAAATCTGTGATGTGTCCTACCATTTCATCATCCCAATAGTCTCCAATAGAGGCAAACTTTGGTTCTGTTTCTATGCCAATATTGATCTTTTTAATATTAATAGGATCTGTGACAGCTGGAATCTGTAGCTTTGGTCCATCAACTTCACAAGTCCCTTCTGACTCTGGAATGTTGATACTGCAAGGATTCTCATCCTCATCACCTGGCTCTTCTGGGAAGTTGTAACACTCTAGCGCATGTTATAATTGGATGGCCCAATCAGGCTGAGCATACACTGGTGGGGTACAGTCATCAAATATCTTAGTATTTATAATCTTTAGAGCCTGATCAATGCTTGGATACTCAAATTTAAAAGTGAAAGTGAGTACAAAGCTGTCTATCATAACTGGCCATGTAATCGTTCCTCTGCGCAACTCTGTCTCAGTGTACCAGTTCCTTGGGACTGTGTCTAAAGTGTGAATGAATAAGTGAAACCATTCATCCTCTGGAATGTCCGACCAATTCTGTTCACAAATCTTAATATGTGACATGGGGTCACTTTTTCCTGTATATTTCTACTATAAAGGCTCCTTGTCATTAGAGAATTTGATCACCATCAATCTCTTAAAATCATCCCATGATGCGATATTTTCTTTATGTGCATGCCACCATCTTGCAAGTGTGGCTCTTACTGCAAGGTCAATAAGTGCCATCCTCTGCTCATTAGGGATTTCCTGCTCAAACTACTGTAAAAATTCATTGACATCTTCTATGCCATCGAACGACGGAATATCCTTAATCTCTGTTCCAATCCATCGCAGTGACTTAGTCATAAATGCACATCTGCGAGCTGAAACTTCATAAAGTCTATTCTACCAATTTTCTAAACCAACATCTGAATACGATGCACATGAGCTATCGCATCGCCAACTAATATTTCCTTCTACGGTGGGATTGATATAATCACTCTGGTTAGCAGTCATCTGATAGAGGCTCTCCATATTACGCACCTCTTCCTCTGCTCTGATAGGTTCAATGTATCGAGGACCCTGAAAAGGATCCAACGGTGCGATGACTCGAATCTGTTTATCCTCAAAGGTCATTTGTCTTTTCTTCAAATTGATAACAGCCATGTTATCAAATGCCCAATCAATACCTAATAAAGCTGGATACGGTCTGCTGTCGCCAATAATTTCTATGACTTCAAAATCTGCAAAGCTGCGAACTCCATCAATATCAACTGGTACTTGCGATAATCAACCCAGTGGCGATACCCTCTACTGATTGGATAGGTGATTTGGATAACTTAGGGCTACCCATATGTTCCCATGTCTGCTTAGTAGGAAGATTTACCTCTGATCCTAAATCTAGGATTACCTCATCCATTTCAAACTCTCCAATTTGTGCTGTGAGTCTCATTTCTCTTCCTGTTCTTGTATGGCCCATAGTATTATGAACAACACGCTACGTACTGCTCACGGAAGAATACCACTGATACTGATCTATGATGCATTGAATCTCTCCTATGGCTTTCTCATTTCTTACGAGTTTCAAGCAACTCCGCAGGAAGGATTGTACACTTCCTATCAACTCATCCTCTTTGCACCTTCCAGATGTGGTAGCCTGCAATATCTGCACAGGACTAACACCACAAGGTTTTTGCTGCGGTACACCCCTACAAGGAAATATCTGCAATCCTAATGGTGAAGGGTCAGCAAAGAAATTTTTAGCTTGCTGAAATGTTTCTTTGTTCTTTTGCAGGTCAAGTGGTGTAGATTTATCAGTGGCATTACGCACCCACTTCGGACCTATATTATTTTCGGCATCCTGTGATGTCCTACTAGTAGAAGCACCGCTGTGAGTCACAACATTGACTCTTGGTTCTGGTTCTTTCTGCTCAGCAGCAATAAGCTGAATATTCTAGTTTACTGCTGGCTTAGGATCCTTAATCTTGGCTATCAAGATAGGACATTCTTCTATAGTATGATCATAGGACTTGCAATACTTACATGTTGTAGTAGGGTTCTGACAATCCCTAGCATAATGTCCTATGGCTCCATAGTTGTAACAAACAATCAGTCCATGGCCACGGCCAAAGCCTCCACCACGGCCTCTTCCTCTGAGTCCTCCACCATGACCATCATGAGCCGGTTCATGCTGTGGACCTACTTCTGGTCCTGATGTCTCTGACTGGACTCTGTAGAAGTCATGTTTTCTCTCTATCATGAGATCATAAGCTCTGCAATTATTTTCATCATGTCCTACTGACTTACATAAGTTACAGTATAAATTCTTAGGAGTTTGTACATACTTCTGAAGTAAAGGGAATTCCTGTGGTCTATGTCCTCGTGTTCTATATATTTCACACCATGGCCCTTGATTTTGTACTAAGGTTTTAGGAGACCCACTTGCTATATACTCAACAAATACTAGACAGTTATCTTTGGTATGGCCATGTCCTTTACACTTTGTACACCATAATTCTTGTTCAACCTATTTTCCTTTCTTAATCTCATGTAACTGTAAAGTGAGATTGGCTAACTGATTCTGTAAGTTTGTCATACCTGCACTAGTCTCAGCTAAAGGTGAAGCCTCTAGTTTCGTTTCCATCTCCAATGCTTCATCCTGCGTATTGAGTTTCTGTTGCATTAGTGGAAGTCTGATATGAGGGAGCAGTGCTGCGATGAACCATTCCTTATGCTGCTCCGACACAAACTCAAAACTAACTTGGTCTATAAGAGCTTTAAATTTATGATCGAAATCCCATACTGACTCCGTGGGTAACTGTTTAATGTCTTTAAGTTCTATGATACATTGTGCCTCAGACTTGGGTTTCTTAAATTCCTTAATCATTGCGGTCCTTACCTCTGCGAGTGTTCTGTTCTGCGCTGATGTATACTTCATATACCGTGTTAAATCTCTTTCTCTAAGTGTAGTGGCCAACTGGACAAGCTTAGTATTGTCATCCTGGATCTGTTTAATGGTCCATACAACTTCACATAGGAACCAATGCTATTCTGGGTCTTCTGCCCCTGTACCCCTAAAGGTAGGTAATTTCATGTCATCCCCCATTCTGTTTCTACGAGGTGGATTATGATTTGTTGTATTACTACCACTTGGCGATGTAAATGTAGGTGGTATAAAGGTAGTATGTACTATGTGTGAACTACTAGATGGAGTTCCTGCGGGATTATTCTGAGTCCCGGTTGGTTTCTGTGGGGTATAAGGGTGGTAAGGGATACCCCCTGTTGTTCTTTCTCTATTACTTTGACTCTGTTCTCTAGTACTGTCTGAACTATCTTCAAAGAAAGAAGATATGAAATATACTTTAAATCTCTTACCGCTATGTGTACATCCAATTTCTTCAGAATCACTCTCAAACTCTTGTGACATTACACTTACTTAACTTATTCATCTGAGAATATATCCAGTACTCCTTTTTCATGCAATAACATCTTAAGGGACAAATTTAAAGAGTTCAAGTACTGACCATGATATCCCCTGAAGAAGTACCTCTCTGCTTCGCTGAAACTCTTTCTTTGATCAACTGCAAACTCTGTAATGAAACCTTCCAGCAAACTCGCAAGCCAGAAGTCTACTGCCCGTGAAATGGGATTATCTACGCTCTTCATGATGTGAATCAGCTCCGGTGTCCAGACAATGTTCCTTTTCTTCTTGAATACATCCTTATCATTCAACTTTGACAACCAATCGTACAACTCATTTGCATAGGTCACAAAAAATATATCATCGAGGTCTGTGAAGATATGTTTCTGTAACCAGTCCTCTATACTCAGCCTAGGACTCTTGTTTTCTTTCTCAAGAAATTCTCTTTCCTTCAACTCAACCCACTAGTTAAGTTCTTCTTTAGTAGGATGCCAACAAAACATCAGCTCTTCAATTTGTCCAAAACCGGCGATGGAACCATTTGTCGGTCTTACTGGGAAGACCCGAGTTTACTTTATTGTACCAACAAAACCCCTAGCTCACTGGCCCTTTTGGCAACAGACCGCAGAACGGCCTGAAGTCTCAGCCGAAGTGATCCTAGATGGGGTGGTTGAAGAATCAGGCTTCCTCAACCAGGTTCTGTAGCATCCTAGGTCCTCTTGACTCTAATTAACCAGCTAAATCTCTCAGCAAGGGTTGTTTCTCTCTTCCTAGATGACTCTACTATGGGACTGACTCTTATCACATCGCATCTTCTAGGACAATGCACAAACTTTCTCTTCTGCTCAACTCTTAACCTGTGATATCTCACACCGCAGCTCCCCCGATAGTGCGATATCGCCTTTCTACGCTGCGATATTCCCTACAGTAAGACTCACTATGCTCATCAACTCTCAAGGTCCAGAGGCTTCCTCCCTGGGTATAATAGCTCAGTTAACCTTCATTAGGGTGTTAAACAACTTCACTTAAGCTCCTACAATTTAACACGCTTAACATCAATTACGCTCAACTCGCTGAACTAAATATACAGAAGTCACTTAGCACTGTAGCTGTTAGCTGTCGTGAATCAAGCACTGATAAAATCATATACAGAATACTCGACACATTCAACTCGCATTTAACCTTCTATGTTACTGTAAACTGAAGGATAGCATACATACATTCATTAACTGATACGCAAAGTTCATGTAATGGATAATAGATAGCAAATAAGTAGAGCACAATCACATGAAACAGTCGCACAACACACGGATGTTACATGGTTCACTTCTAGGGGGAAGATACGTCCATGGGAACTGTGTTTATATTATATCTTTAGAGAGTAAACACAGTTACGCTGCAACCTCTTATGCAGCATGAGATCTTCTGGGAAACTCCACGCACACAGCTGGGAGCCCTTCTCTTAGATCTCTTCTTTTTCTATAATGCTTTCTTCTTACAATATACCCTTCCTCTCTCTCTCAATCCCTACGGATTGTTACATTCATGCTCAAGGAGCCGGCCACTAGTTACAGTAAGATAACTACAGACTTAACGACAGAACCAGAGCTCAACTCTTCCTCAATGTCTCACAATACTGACGACAACTAGTCACAACCCAACCAACCAACCAACCCTTCATAATACAAAATACATGTTTAAAATAGGTGGCCCGAAGGTCTCACCGTGATATAAAACTGTGGGCCTATCCCAACAGTAACCCAAAACCCTAATTGTGACAGTCGGCCTATGTGTACTTTGAACCACCACTTACTGGTCACACCGCAGCTTCCTGCAGTCTTCCGCGATTTCTGGCACTGATCACGTGTATGGGCGCCGCTTCCTTGGTCACTCCCCTTCTATCCTTTATCTTTAATACCTCATCCCATTGCTCCTTCTCCATTTATGAGGGTAGCTGAGCCCTCCTGTTGTTGTCGCTGCCTTAAAAGTAGCGGTTGAGCTCTCTTCTCAGTCACTTCAAGTTCTATTTCCTTTGACTTCCTTGTTCTGACTGTCGCGATTTTTGGCCCGCGATCCACGACGGGAAATGTGCTATGGCATCATACCTTTATTGCATCGTATCTCTTATATCTCTAGCTTATCGGCATCGCCAAAACTGTCTTTCCTCCAAAAATTGTCCATCTTCTACCAAAAATAGCAGCTTTTCCTGTAGCTGTGGGGCCCTGCTCCAACAATGTGATTGTTCTTCCTCTTCTGATTAATTTGGTTCTTCTTTCTCTTATGGTGTTTCTTCTAGCCACCCCTCTTCTGGGTCTTATATTTGGTCCTCGTCGACCAAACCTTCCACTCTTTTGGCCATTCCGCCACTATAGCATCTAGTTATTTGTCGCTAAATGGATTACCGGTTGTTTGCAGGAATTTTTGGGATAAGATAGTTGCGCAGCATCGCGGATGCTGCGCAAGATCAAAAGACATGTGTTGGGCTAAATTAATGTCGTTTTAATTCCGTTGTAGTAGTTTCCCAACCATTTAATTTGTCAATCTGAGGTTCATAGGCTTATTAAGTGTAATGTCCCCAACCCGCCAACTGAGCAAGAGGACGCTACTAAACACCAAACATCCGGGAAACTCGCCCCATGAATTTTTACACAACTAAAAACTGACAAACTGAAATGCTTTGAAGCAAAACATGCATAGATGCATAATTATTAAGCATATAGTGGAAGCAAAACCATACATTCAAGCATTCCACAAGTTCATCATAATTCATTAGACAGTAGATATAATTGCAGAGATGAAATAGCCAAGAGTACTTATCTTTTAATGAAGAACTCACCCCGCAACCAACTACGTCGCTGCAACATTCCACCCAACCATAGGCTAGCGTGCTCATCAATCTCTCAGCAACACTGCCACCCCCGAGCTGGGCATGATTCCTCAAGGAATAAGGGTCAATGCAGGCTTACACATAGCCAAGGTTACACAAAACATATCCAAGCCAACCACTACAGTCCAAAGACCAACCACTGCATACTGCAGCAAAACAATCCATTCACAGCTCTATGAAGAAGGCAAAGACAACCGAGTGACAATCCCAAACAAAGGTGAAACACAGTTCAGGTCCAACCACACTCCAGATTTGTTCTTAGCCCTAACGTGGCCAAAACAACTTAGCAACAATCCCCAAAACCAGGGTACATCAACAGCCACAACTCACCAGGAGAACTATGGCAACCTTACACAGTCCGCAGTTGGGGAAGAAGCAGAATGCCTAGCATAGACATGGGAAAACTTAGCTAATGGTTGTGGAAATCAACAGCCAACCAACATCCACAAGCCCACAGTATACAACTCCTCAACGCAAACGCTGAAGAAAGTTACACAGATAGAAATGGGGAAAGAACCAATTCTCCATCAATCTTTGCGTGAGGGAAAAAGACACAGTCCAAAAATGGAAGAAGGAAACACACACACAGTCTGAAATGGAAGAAGGAAATTGGACTCTCAACAGCATCCAAAAATCCTGGGAAGAATGACAGCAACCCAAATTGTGGTTTAAACCAATAGCAAGCCAGAATCGTGGATGAAAACCATGACTATTTCACATACACATCAAAAATCGTGCCCTCGTGGCCGCTCTTCCATCTCACTGCATGCACAAAACCAAAGAATAACCCTGACTAGTGCGTGAGGAAAATGATGGGAAAACTGTGTGTGAGGAAAATAGAATGTCTCTCTGTGTGAGGATGGAATTCCCTAGACCACCATCGTGAAGGTGAAGACCAGGACAACTACCTGTGTGAGGGAAACGATGGCTTCTGCCGCTGGGTATGTGTACCGTCAAAGATGACAATATCCTGCCATACTGACGCCCACCCATGCCCATGTTTCCTCAAGCAGTAACTTCCCTCAACTAACTCCTGCCCCAAACGACTTGGTGGCTGAAAGAGACAAGAAGGTGGTTGACATGTGACTCTTTCCCAATGGCTCCCACGGTTAGACAATTCCCCCCCCCCTATCCTTAGGAAAATCATGCCCTTTTCATTTTAACGTTGCATCGTCATAGCTGGTTGTAGGTTTATTTTAATTGATGTGCGTATTTACATGATGCCAAACTATAATGTGTCGGATAGCACGATATAGCATCGAAAACTATCCCTATTGCCGAAACATACACAACCAAATCGATGGTGGGGATTTTGCCTTTAGCTCCTCACCACTATTAATTACATTATATACATCATGCAAATGGGGTCAAAATTGGGGCGTTACATTCCCCTCCCCCTTGGAATAACACCATCCTCGGTGTTCTAATACATAGGAATACATATACGATTTGCACATCCAAAATTTCAAAATTTTGCAGATCTGTCCCACATTCAGTTATTTACTTTGAACTTTCAGGACCAAGCCCCTCAGCTTCCATGAAATTCTCCCGTTGGTTCTCAGCTTTTAGCTTATCCTAAAGTCTAGGAACTTTGCGGCTATTTCCCTCTTCATGTTCCCTCATTGGGCAGTCCCGACGTAAATGATGTCCTCCGCATTCCCAACATTTCATTGGCTGCTTCATCTTTACCTGCTCAATTTCCTTTGAGTCTTCATGCCTAGACCGTTTCTTAACGGGTCGCTTGGATGAATGTCCCATCACTGATCCACCTTCGTTTCCTTTGCTGATTTCCCCCAGAAGGCTTTTCACCTCCCTTTGCAAACCAATAGAGTCTTGCAAAAACTGGTGGTTCATTTCATTCTGCCTTTTCTGTATCTTGAGAATCTCTCCAAGATTCTCTTGGGTCTTGGCAATCCTTTGAAGGATACTTACAGCCAAGTCCAACAACTTTTGATTTGCTGCCATGATCAATGTGCACCACTGGGTTTCACCTTTCTCACCTATGAAATGCACCATTGAAATTCTGCCAGACCAAGCATAATATAGACATTAAAATCAGTCAGTTAATTACCAAATTGGCATGACACTCCAAGTCTCATCAAGGAGACTTTCATATTTTTCATGCCTTCCCAACAGGCACATGAGCTCATTCATGTCCATTCTTGGGCAGGGATTTAACCATTCCAGCATTCACAAATTACTTTAAGCAAATACATACATTCCATTTTCAGTCATACATGCATTCAATAATCTTTTGTTTTCACAATGCATAAATATATATATAGATATATATAATTAAAAGGGAAAGAGAGAGCAGCAAGAGTTTTTTTTGCCCCTCTTTGTTTTGTTCCATCTTGGAACCCATGCCACCGCTGTGGCTTTTCATGCTCTCAGTCTCTTTCACTTCACCGTGAATGCTGGACCAATCCTTCTTGGTCATGACAATTAGTGTCTCTGGTCTATTTCATACCCCTCAACCATGGAGTCTCTCCACATGGTTTGTCTCGGCTGCTAGGACCCCCACAATCTTACTAGCACCTTTTTCATTACCGCTCATTCCGAGCTCTCTAGGATAGTCACATGTCCACATGCACCCCTAGGATGCTCTCATAGTCCTCACTCCCAGCGATACCTATATCCAAACATTGAATAGATTCACATGTTTAGTTTATTCTCATTGGTTTTATCTCTAGAACAAGAGCTTGAAACATCATAACCAAATCATATACACATGTACATTCATAAGCAAAATAATCCAATACTTATCTATATTGTGAGTTTCCTCGTTGGTCCACACGATCCTGCTTCGCTTTGCAAGCCTTGGGATAGCCTATGGACTTGGATGTTAGGTCAGCATGCAGGCTACTCCACAACATCAAATAATTAATGTCCAGCCAGTACACCCTCATGTTGACTGGGCTTGGAACTTTACCACGACCATTTCCAGGTCTAGGATCTACTATGGATCCCCCAGGCATATAACAACCCAACATACACTTACACCAACATACACTTATATCAACAATAATACCTACACTTATATCAACAATAATGCACACTTATATCAACAATAACCCTTACTCCGCAACCCCTCACAACAACCGTTTGCCTTTTCTCTTTAGGGTGTAACACCCAACTGCATTTATTTAGCTTGTCAACACGAGCAATATAAGCAAACTCATCAGCTTTATTGCTCTAAAACTATAATCATTTTTCATATCATTCACTATCAAGTATTGAGACACTAGGAGTGCGTCCACTCCCTAGGGTGTATTCAATATTGAAAACCTTTTCATGACTTGACATCGGAAAACTGTGCACCCTTTCCTAGTGTGTGCCATGTAGGCCCTATTCATACTCAAGCAATCGGTCATCATGGAAATAAAATCAAAACATGTTCTGCATATGGAATTTTAATAATTTGACATGCATTTTTTTTTAGCAAGGGTCACAGAACACTTATCCATTTGCCGACACAGTATTCCTTCGTTAAGGAGGAATGGGGCTCCCTTTTCTGAGTTGACAATCCCTCAGTTAGCCATCCCAACTCCCTTTTACATTTCATATCCACACATATCTTACCGACATAATCTATACCATCTCACTCATGTTTCTTACCAAACATGTAGTGCAGATGAGACATTTCCAAAATGTCTAATGGAGTTTCACCCGAAACCCATTTCCAAGATAAGAGAAAACCTTCCCATGAAGTTTGGCTCCAGCTACATGCCATCACACATTATCTTCCTACAGTGTGTACCCCTAGAACATTCATCAAATAGCCAAACATTCAATCATTATCTGATAATACAATCCAAATTGATTGTTCCATAACCAAGTAGTGACATTAGTAATCAAATTCAATAGGAATTTGCAATTCTGTCTACTACAGAAATTAGTTTTCTTGGCAACAAGGTGATCCTCAATTATGGGTCTCTTGTAAGTAGCACCACTATGCCCATTATAATTTTATGCTTACTAGCATAACATGAATACCCACTTATAATGTGTCCTCCTAACACAATTCTATGCAAGCCAATAGTGATTAGTAGTTGTCAGCAATTTCTCAAATCCGAAATTCACAAATTCAAATTTGGCAACTCATTATGCATACAAACTAGCTTCACAGCCATGAGACTCTTCTCATGAGGTTTGGCTCTTTCACATGGTAGATTCCGGCCTTTGTCATGGTATTACTTACATTTCCATGCCCCAGGAAATATACCTGAAACCTGAGCTTCAATCAACCAAACACTTGGTAAGTCTGGATGCATATTACCTTCTCCTTGCTGCAACCATCACTGAAGCATTTTCAGAATTTATAAAATTCAAATACTTCCAGCTATTAATCACATTCATTATTACCAAAACTCATTTACTTCACGCAATCATTATGATACTAACATTTGCAAGGTATAGTCACATCATTCATGCAATTAATGAAATGTTTAGATACTCCTTACTTCACAAGCGTATCATTTGTACCAGCTTGCTTTTCCATAGAGCATTCCTGGCAGCCAATTGGTCATAACTATCCTCTTTATGCACTTACTATCCTACATTCATAACAGCCTTTGAAATGGTTCATGAATTGTCATCAATTCATCATTTCAGCCATTAGTTATTCATAATATCACATGCACTTATCTCAATGCATTCATGCAATGCATCACAACATTTGCACCTGTACTTATGCAATCAGTCACTCACACCCTTCATATGCATCCATTCAATGCATGACTACAAGATTCCTAAAATCCTTTTAATGCATATCCATTCAATGCTACCTTGCATTGATTCAGGAATACTATGCATTCAACATACCATGCATGGCCTAACCATGACTACCTCATATAACATGCATTACTACAATCAAGATCATCAATACTTACTTTCCTTGGGCTACTAAGCTCAATTAACATATAGAGGCATGCCACCTTTATATATTCAAATATCCACATGGCATGAGGTCTCTTACCTTTACCACTCCTTGGAATTTGTCATAATTAACCCATTACCTACATGGATCCTACTTACACCCTCGACATTACCAGTTTAGTCGGTATCTCACAGAGGATTGTGGAATTCACTCTCCATCTTCTTGAACATGGATTTGTTGCCTTATCCCCTTTTTTAAAAGGTTGATGGTCCCATGCAACTACATCATCAACATCTTTAGCCACGCTCCTGTGTCATTGGTTTTCCCACCAATACCAACACCAATACAATATTTACCATTAGTGGTTCATTGTATATGTATAATTCCCACTACTTTTACCAATATGTAATATCCTATGCATGCAATACATATCCCCATGCCATAATTTGTATGTACACC
Source organism: Pseudotsuga menziesii (assembly GCA_001517045.1). Taxonomy (NCBI): domain Eukaryota; kingdom Viridiplantae; phylum Streptophyta; class Pinopsida; order Pinales; family Pinaceae; genus Pseudotsuga; species Pseudotsuga menziesii. Next base: position 137,448 of record LPNX010504537.1, on the reverse strand, counting down.
AAGCTTATAAAATATAAATATAGTTAGCAAGATAGGGGTTAAGGAATTTTCCTTTTCAAATCCCTCATCATTGCATGGAATTCCTCTTCCACACAATAGTTGGTTCGTCTTCATGGTCTTTGCTACTTCTAGGCATGCAATTCTTGGATTTGTCCATAATGACAACAACATTGTTTCCCAAAACAACCACTAGTAATTTTCTGCTCCTCATTCAAACTCTGGTGTTTCTCCACTCTTCTCCACTGGATATGCTTTCCAACGCCTATCCCCATGCTCCATTCTGACTTTGGGTGTGAAAATCACACTACTTCTAAAATGACGATTTTCACCAAATCTCAGCATTTTTACACACAACTATATTTTGGTCTGGGTTCCAACTTCAACCACCTGTAGGAGCAAGTCTAGGAAGATCCAAGAAAACTTTTCTATCAGGCGAAGTCAATGCATACAACGAGGAACACTTAGTAACTTGTGGATCCCATTTTCGATGCACCATTCATCTTTTATGAATTCTAAGTTTGACTAATTTGCCCAAAACATAGAATTTTCTTTCCACAAGAACGACTATCTCAGGGGACGACGGGGGTCAAGGGGGCTTGCTCCCTTGTGGCTGGTTGAGGGCAGCGCCCTCATTTTTTTTTTGTAAATATTTGATTTTTGTGCAATCTGGTGCATAAGATCATTGCCATTTTCTCCTTTTCAACCCTGTAAATCCACTGAAAAACTGTTGAAAATCCCACTGAAAAACTGCTGAGAAATCCCACTTGAAAACTCAAATTTTTCCTTTGTTAAATCGGGTCTCTTTCCAACTAATCTTCCGATGTATCGGTTCCTTAGTTGACTAAGCTTCTGACGCTTCGGTGGTCAGATCTTCATCTTTCATCCGACGCTCATCGGTGGTCCAATCAACTAATTTTTTTTTTTTTTTTAATGTTTTGGGCCGATCCACCTCTGGCTTTCGATGTATCGGCAGACCGATCCTTTAAAGTTTTTCAACGTTTTCTGCACTTAGAAAAATTTTCAAAAAATTTTCTTCTTCCTTCCACCACCGCATCGGCTGCTCGATCGTCTAAATTTCTCCGACGTTTTGGTTGTCTTCAGGAGATCATTGCCGACACTTCGGCTCCATCGACCTTTTCTCTGCCGGTGGCATCGAAAGTCCTTCCATATAAATGTGTCGACGTTTCGGCAGTCTTCAGCTGAATCCTTCCAATGATCTCAACACTTAGAAAATTTTTGAATTTTCACCCACGTCGGCTCAATCATGTACGTATCGATGCCTTCATCATCTTTCTTCCACCGCCATTGTGGTGCCTTCATGTTTTTCCATCCGCTTCGTCGACTCAGACTTCCTCTAACTCTCGCCACCACCGGGGTCTGTATCAAAGGGTCTTCCAACTAAGTCTTCTGACGATCCGACGGTCTTGATACTTAGAAAATTTTCTTGAAAATTCCTTCCGACCGTCTCTCATCACGTGGACTTCTTCCTAGGCTATCCGATGCATCGAAGGAGCTTTTGGCTAAGTCCTCCGACATATTGGGTGGGCTTCAGCCTAAGCCGTCCAATGATTTCATACTTAGGAAAATTTATGAATTTTTTTTTTCTTGTCATCTTCTCTGATTCCTCATTTCTCTTCTGCTGGGCAAAGGACAACTTGCCTCTGTCATTAATTCTCGCGGCCCATGGAGGCCCATGCTGCAACATGGGCTTTGATACCACTCTGTAACATCCCCGAACCGCTGAGCAGGCAAGAGGACGCTACTAAACACCAAACATCCGGGAAACTCGCCCCATGAAGTTTTACACAACTGACAAACTGACAAACTAAAATGCTTTGAAGAAAAACATGCAGAGATGCATAATTATTAAGCATACAATGGAAGCAAAACCATACATTCAATCATTCCACAAGTTCATCATAATTCATTAGATAGTAGATAAAATTACAGAGATGAAATAGCTAGGAGTACTTATCTTTTAATGAAGAACTCACCCCGCAACCAGCTAAGTCGCTACAACGTTCCACCCAACCATAGGCTAGCGTGCTCATCAATCTCTCAGCAACACTGCCACCCCTGAGCTGGGCATGATTCCTCAAGGACTAAGGGTCAATGCAGGCTTACACATAGCCAAGGTTACACAAAACACAGCCAAGCCAACCACTGCAGTCCGAAGACCAACCATTGCATACCGCAGCAAAACAATCCATTCACAGCTCTGTGAAGAAGGCAAAGACAACCGGGTGACAATCCCAAACAAAGGAGAAACATAGTTCAGGTCCAACCACACTCCAGAGTTGTTCTTGGCCCTAGCGTGGCCAAAACAACTCAGCAACAATCCCCAAAACCAGGGTACATCAACAGCCACAAATCACCAGGAGAACTATGGAAACCTTACACAGTCCGCAGTTGGGGAAGAAGAAGAACCCCCAGCATAGACATGGAAAAACTCAACTAATCGTTGTGGCAATCAATAGCCAACCAACATCCACAAGCCCATAGCACACAGCTCCTCAACGCAAATGCTGAAGAAATTTACATAGACAGAAATGGGGAAAGAACCAATTCTCCATCAATCTGTGCATGAGGGAAAAAGAAATAGTCCAAAAATGGAAGAAGGAAACGCACACATAGTTCAAAATGGAAGAAGGAAATCGGACTCTCAACAACATCCAAAAATCCTGGGAAGAACAACAACAACCCAAATTGTGGGTTAAACCAACATCAAACCAGAATCGTGGATGAAAAACACAGCTATTTCACATACACAGCAGAAATCGTGCCCTCGAGGCCACTCTTCCAACTCGCTGCATGCACAAAACCAAAGAAGAACCCCGACCAGTGCGTGAGGAAAATGATGGGAAAACTATGTGTGAGGAAAACAGAACGTCTCTTTGTGTGAGGATGGAATTCCCCAGACCACCATCATGAAGGTGAAGGCCAGGCCAACTACCTGCATGAGGGAAACAATGGCTTCTGCCGTTGGGTATGCGTACCGTCAGAGCTGACAGTAGTCTGCCATACTGACGCCCCCCCATGCCCATGTTTCCTCAAGCAGTAACTACCCTCAACTGACGCCTTCCCCAAACAACTTGGTGGCTGAAAGAGACAAGAAGGTGGTTGACACATGGCACTTTCCCAAAGGCTCCCACGGTTAGACAAATCCCCCCTCCCCTTATCTTTAGTAAAATCATTCCCTTTTCATTTTAACGTTGCATCGTCGTATCTAGCTGTAGGTTTATTTTAATTGATGTGCATATTTACATGATGCCAAAATATAATGTGTCGGATAGCACGATATACCATCGGCAACTATCTCTATTGCTGAAACATACACAACCAAATCGATGGTGGGGCTTTTTCCTTTAGCTCCTCACCATGATTAATTACATTATATACATCATGCAAACGAGGTCAAAATTGGGGTGTTACATTAAGCACATGCAAAGTATATGTGGGACTGAAGTGAAATTAAGCTAATCTAACCCCCTGTGAAACTAAGACTAATCTAATATAACCCTCCTTAAGCTGGAACACACAATTGCTAATCTAATGCAGGAAGATGAAACACACGGCTGAAAGTGAATTGCATAAAAGAAAGACAACATATGAAGAGCAACAAGACAACAAATTTGAGCTCACATTAACAATAAAGAAATATTAATTTACATCACAAGAATCAATGACAAATCATGAAAGCATCAAAGCCAATATTATGAACAAAAGCTAAGAATTCCCTTCTCCATATTACAAAGTCAAGACTAACTTCTGCAATCTACTATCTATCTTTGATCTATATCCTATGATTCTCCATTCTATGTCTGATTAATGAAATGAAGAGAGAGCACTCTCTTTTATACATGAAGGAGATAACCATCTCATAATGAAAGATCCACTATTCACTCAACCACTCAACTACTTTCCTATTATTACAATATATGATCCCTTCAAATCCTCCACATGTCTCTCATAAATCTAAGATAAGATATGCCAACCAAATCTTCATGACATTCTCATTAGAATTTGCTTGAATAATTATCTCCTTGAAATGGTGGAGGAGATATTCGAGAAGTCTTTTCTTGAATTAATCCTTCACATATTCCTACACATTACAAAGCTCATCCATATTTGAGATATTAGTGAAAAACATGTTTAATTTCTAATATTTTAATCATAAATTCATTTATAATACTAAAATGAATAAAGTGGAAATAATAAGGTGAAACCCACATATATGTGTGGAAATGGTATGATAAAAGGTTAATGGGATGATGAAATGTGAGGGATAACGGAAGATAAAGTGGATGAAAATGTGACATTTCTGAGTCTCAACAACACGGTGCAAGTGGAAGATGGTGCACAAGGAAAATAATAGAATATTTTATATATTTTATGTCATCGTTTGTAGTTTTGGACCATTTTTGTGGATATTGGTCATTATTTTGTAGAATTAGTTCAGATTTAGTTAGGAAGTTGTCTAAGTGGACCTTGAATGTAAAGGAACAAGCCTATAAGTAGATGTAGAAATGCAAGTGTGAATTATATAGAGAGAACACTTTGTGAGCAATCTTTTGGATCAGCTTTGTTTTGGAGAGAACTTGTTGATCTATGAACTGTTTTGAAGAATCTATGATTTTGCGTGGAAGTAATATGACAAGATGGGAGTTGAGCTGAATCATTGTGTTCTTTTCTATTATCCTATTTTATTGTTTCCTGCGACTTGTTAGAATAATCCGTCGGGATTATTGTAAATAAATAATAAATAGGAATATGAATAGATAGGAAGGTGAAAAGGCTGGTTCTCAACCGCCATTGTAATGTATAAATATTTGCTTTGGTAAGGGAATAAGAATCAATTGGGAGTTATTACCAACAAGTGGTATCAGAGCCTGGCTGCTTGCCTGCCATAACTCCTTCCTGTTTCCAGTCTGCCCATTCCTGGCATTCTGCTTGCCAGTCCATTGCCAGACTGCTCCATCAGTCTGCCAGTCGAGTCGCATGCATTGTATGCGTTACATTTCCCTCACGCTGAGTTTTTATTGTGCTGCGATTTTGTTGAGAGTCTTCCACTGAACACATAAACCCTAATTTTTCTGTGTAGACTGTTCTGCGACCGCTTTGAAGTCTGTTTTCTTCAGCTGCGAGCAAGCCCTTTCTTCACAATCACGTCTTAAATCCTTTTTTTTGGTGTGACTGCATATCCTGTACTTAGGGTTTCAAGTTAAATTGCACCAGCCTCAGTAATATTGTTTTTATCATCCACTGGCTGGGATTGTGAGGAATTCGACATTGCCTTTCCTCTACCATCTGCACTCACACTTCTACTACCATGTCTTTCTTCCCCACTGTATTTTGTTCAAAAGAGTGTGAAGCCCTAAGCCTGAGACTGCGTTGATATTGGTATATTTCCTCCGTTTGTTGCTGAGCAAAATAATGGTATCAAATCTGAGATTTTGTTAAAGATCATTAATGAAGAGACATTTCCCTCTTCAACTGTGTGAAGGGTGGCTGCTGGGTTAAAATGGCTCGACCAAATGAAACATATGAGGATAACCTGTTTCGACCATTGGTTCCTCAAGTGTTCAATGCATTGAAGGAATACATTGCAAGGTATCCGATACAAACGCCATTTTTAGAACAATTGCAAGAGAATCGCCTTCCATTTTACTGGCAGAATCGAACTCTTCACCTCTTCGTTCAGTGAGAGGACCCAAGAATTGCGAAGTATTTACATTAATTTTATCTATATTTCACAGTGAAAATTTGCAGCTTAAGGATGAACTTTAGGAGAGTAGAAAAAGAGTAGTAAAGGTCAGCAATGAAAGCATTTGTTCTGTGTGTAACAAGCGTATAGGGGGCAATGCATTTGCTATGTATCCATAGCGACTGCACCATAAGAGCATCGTAATTCCATTTTTGTATCTGGTTCACTTGCAATCACACAGCTTGATGTTTTTGTAAGTCGTGTTCTATATTTCACAGCGTCTGCAGGTCGCAAGTTCCAGTCTCACAGAGGCCTCCGTAAAATCTGAAGGATATACATCAGATTTGATTACATTGTAGGTACTGGTGCATGGTATGAAGCGTGCTGCTGTCAGTGAAGACTGATCATATATACACTGCGTTGGAGAATAATGGTGTATACATGCTGCTGTCAGTGAAGACTGATCATATATTTTTCTGCGTGAGTTTTGGAGCTGAATACCGACTGCTGTGAGGATTGCTGCATCGTTGTGAATGTTGAAGATTGCTGGTATGTTGAGCTGAATACCGACTGCGACTTGAAGACTGCTGCCACTAGAAGACTGCTCTAATACCTATCAGAGGTATTGCTGCGAGCTATGAGCGTGGAGGTAAAACGTTTTTGTTCATTGAAATACAAAAACCCTAATTTTTTCCCTAATCTTTTGCATTGAAGAATAATGTGCAAAATTTCTAATACGAGTGGCCTCTCGTGGTTCGAGTTTGTAAGAGTTGTGACTGGTATCTTCATATGGTTGATGTGTATTGAAGATGCCCATGACTACTTTATTAAAGCTTTGAGTTAGAATGTATGTGAGTGCTGTGTTTTCTCCTTTCGATTTGAAGCTGTGCCTTGAGCTTGAGTGATTGATAGATACAACAGAATACTGTTGGTGTTTGTTGTAAATTACTTCCATTTTCCTGAAACTGCTCATATCCACCTGAATATTGTAAGTTCTCTCCCTCAAGACTGCTTGTGAAGTGCATGGAGTCCGAATCTAAATATTGCTGCAAACATCCACTTGAAGACTGAAGTTGTGATCACATTCTATGTGAAACAAGATTGCTAAGACTGCCCATCATGTTGACTGCATAAAGTTTTGAAAATATGAGATAATTGTTGACTGTTGGTTGTAATATTTTCTCTGTCATTGTATCATCTTTAAAACCTGAAGTTGAGATTGTAAATCACCTTGGCAAAGACTCTAGACCTGCAAGGTTCTTATTTTTTCTATTTCTCTTTGTCATATCAAGTTCATCATTGTAAATTACACTAACAGTTGTAAATATGCTATCTTTGGCATCTAGTATTGGTGCTTCCCTTGCCGGAAAAGACCAATCCAAAGACCCTTCCAAGGGAAATTGCAACAAGAG
>LPNX010504537.1:33420-128051 GCA_001517045.1 Pseudotsuga menziesii | reverse complement strand
TAGACCAGATATTTCTTATGTTGTTGGCATACTTTCAAGGTTCATGCATAAACCTTGTGAAGGACACTGGTCAGCTGCAAAAAGAGTTCTAAGATACTTAATGAAGGGGAATCAAGACGTTGGACTCAAGTACTCTAAAGTGGATGACTTCAAACTTATTGGGTACTCAGACTCAGACTTTGATGGCGATAAGGAGACAGGAGTATCAACTTCTGGATACACTATGAGTCTTGGATCAGCAGCTGTTTCATGGAGATCACACAAACAGTCAGTTCCAGCAGATTCAACAACAGAAGCAGAATATGTGGCTGCAGCTGAAGCAATGAAAGAAATAGTATGGCTCAGGAAGATACTTGAATATTTGCAAGAAAAATAAGAGAACTCCACTCCATTGTTGGTCGAAAATACTTCTGCAATCAAGCTGGATAAGAATCTTAGATTCCATGATCGAACCAAACACATCAACACAAAGTATCATTTGATTTGACATCATGTAGAGGCCAAGACAGTCCATCTTCGACATTGTTCCACAAATGATCAAGTTGCAGACATCTTCACCAAAGCGCTTGGACGAGAAAATTTTGAAAGATTCAGAAACATGCTCAGACTTACGAACACCCCTTCGGATTAAGAGGGGGATTGTTAGAATAATCCGTCGGGATTATTGTAAATAAATAATAAATAGGAATATGAATAGATAGGAAGGTGAAAAGGCTGGTTCTCAACCGCCATTGTAATGTATAAATATTTGCTTTGGTAAGGGAATAAGAATCAATCGGGAGTTATTACCAACAAGCGACTAAATTATGAATGCAATGGGTATATGCGACATGGATCTGTAAATCATGCATTGTTTCCTTGATTTAAATGATGTTATCTTGTTGGATATGTTTGTGCATCAATGTGTTTATTGCAGTTATGATATAATGATGTGATCTATTGAAGAATGATATGGTTATGTTAATACATGAGTTGAATGATCAGATCTGTTATTGTCTCATTAATTTGAATAAGTATATGCACATTGTCCTCTCTCATTTTGCATAAAATCGGTTCCGTCAGCTCTCCCTCGAACATCTCAGGCAAGAGTTCATCCACTCTATGGGTGTTGTCAGATGGGGTAAAACCTTTCTATGTTGGTGCTCAGGGAGATCGTGGTGGTTTGGGTGTTGACAAAGTGGGAACCCCTTTCGAATGGTTTTGTTGGCTGAGTTTGTGTCAAAAAATGGTCCTGTTTTCGTGACTTTGTTGCGACTAAGGGGAGGACATGTTGTGGCATCCGATGAGACCATAAATTCAAGACTGGTTGGACCAGAAGCTATGAGAGTTTTCTGAGAAGGAAAATCAAAACCCTGGACTGATGAAGGATACGTGGCTGGAAAGGTACACACAAGACGGTCTACACGAGTATTTTTTCTTTGAATTCCCAATCATCTTATACAAGTGGTTGGAAAGATTCACCTATTGTAATACAAATTTACAAGGAGGTGAGTGTTGGCCACTTTTCCCCACTCTTGTGACCTAGGTTCTATGCAGCCCATCGATTAAACAACTACCTGAGATACCGACCTGATAGAGTAATCCCCATCGGCAACACCTGTGAAGTAGGCGTAGTCTCACCCGAGATATCTCATAGATGGGTAACTGCTGGAACCATGTTTTCACGATTGTTGAGGGAGTATAGTCCCTTGTCTTGTAGCCAAGGAGCTCAATGAAGGCAGCAGGATGGCTAGACAGAGGAGTCAGTTCTGCATGATCGAGTAAAAACATATGTCATCGCATGTGACTTGACCTTCCTTTCCACCCAGCTAGCGCAACTCATGCGTCCCAACTGATTCACTTTAATTGTCTCTATGAGTTAAGTCGAGATTCAAGACAACAGTCATAGAGATCGATATATATAGGTTCATTTCAACAATGCATCCAATCATTCATCTACAAATTGCGGGATAATAACAGAGATTCAAGCAACATTCAACATTATACAGAAAGAAAATAGTAATCAATCACATAAACATTCACCATATCAACCATTCATTCAAACATAAGAGATAACGTGGAAACCCATCTGGGAAAAACCACCAAGATGCTCTTCATCTGGCATGAGAAAGGATATAGCACCTTGTATTCTGTGGGATGTAGACTGATCTTGAGATGTGTCTTTAAGTTCAGACTTATAGTTCTCATTCTCTCTGGTTCGCTCTTCTACTCTACTTCTACTCCTAGTGGTCTTCTCATACAGCAGCCAGATCCGTGGCTCAGCAGCACCTCTATCGCTACTATGCTCTTCGTGGGTCTCCTCCTCTCTGATCGCTGTGACATTATAACAAGCCGACATCCCTCCCCATGGATTACCACTGAATAGAAAACTAATACTGAAAATTGAACCGAGATCAACTCAAACCACATAGACCAACCCTCTAACTATTGCATCCCTCCTATTTATACTAATTTACATGGCCACGCAGGGCCAATTGCATACCGACAGTCTATTAGCCATCACCATCAACCACCCCTCTGGCTACAACTATGGTGATCATGACTTGACATGAGGAACTATCGGCCTGACATACAAATATCTTCTCATATGTGCATAGCTACAGGCTTACGCCACCATATATGGCCATGATCTGGATTCTGCATCCATCGCTTTCCAACTGTTTTCCCTTGTGCGCTTTTGCACTTGCATTTCCTTCGCCTTGTGCCTCTCTATTCTTCCTTTGCAGGTCCTTTACATCCTTCACGATCTTCCTTTGATTCTATCACGCACATGACACATTTTCCTTGGTTGCGCACATGAACTTCCTCCTTATGCCCCTTTCCTGAGCCAACAGGCCCCCAACACTCACCTGTGGCTCGTCCCGATCCATGAAGCAAGGGCCATATGAAGCGGCATGACCTACGCAACATCTTTTTCAATTTTTTTTTTCCCATTCCTTCAGTGAAACTTTTTCTCAGACTTAGGTGCTTTGCGAGGTTAGCACACCGATACAGCTTGTTTCTTGGCACCATTAGAGGATGGGCAATGGAGCGTTCAAGTTCAAAGTACGCTTAGGAAGACAAGGTAAGCTATGTGATTCTTATTGGGACCAAGATCCTTGCAAATAGGAATGATGCCTCTTCTCTGGGACTCTTTCATCATCTTATCATAGTTCGCCTCCAATTTCACTAAGGGTGGTTAGTGTCCCATTCCAACACAACAATCCCAGTGGCCTTGATTCTTCCACCATTCTCATGCTCTTGGGGTTTTATGCCTGCTTGTTGTGGGTTATTGCGACTTTTTCTCTTGTTGTTCTTCCTTGATTTAATCTCTTCTGCATCTTGCTCTTCACCGCCCTTTTTGCCATAGATATGGACTTTGAAGACTTGTCCATATTGAAAACCAGAAAATCCCTACTATCCAGGGTGGTGGAGGTGAGTGATTTGCTAAACATTGAAAAATTTCACCTGAGAAGCATAGATTACAAGCTGTAACTAGCCCTATGTCCCTTCCCTGATCCCTTGATACAAGGAGCTCTCACCTAGATTGCTAGAAAATGAGCTCACTTGCCAACCCTGCAGACTTTGTGAAAGACGACAAGGACTCTAGTTCAGACCCCACAGAGTTTGTCAAATTGGGCTGAAACTCTGGTCCCTACTGGAGTCTACTCTGGTGCCTCTGACAGGACCGATAATCTACTGATATAATAATAGCCAAGGGTGACTTCTCCAAATACTTCTCACTAAGTTGAATTAACTGGGAGATTATCACCATCTTCTGTCTTGCTGTCTCTGGATATACCTGACACACTGAAAGCTGCAGCAACAGCTTTAGCCCATAAGGCTGCTTGACATGACACCACCCAACCCATCTGTAACTATATCTGGTGGTTGATCAGCACAACTCAGTGATGTATGCTTGGTGCAAGCAAACCATGATCTTATACGAAGAGCATCGGGTCATTTTCTGTGCAAGCTTATCTAGGTGCATCATTAGGACAAGACCTTCATCTTGTGTACCATATTTTATTCTTAGATATGCTATAATTATCAGCGTTGTCACTTTTGGGTACTGACAATCGTGATTAAGTATTGATGAGCTGGATGACCACCGTTACAGAGTTCCCCACACTTGATCTTCCTGCAGTGTTGTCCTGTCTCAAGCACCAAATATTTGTTGAATCTTGATGCATTTAACGGTTTTCAGTACTTGCTAGCTATCTTGGAATTTCTTCATTTGTTTCATAACCAATTTGGTGGTGGCTTTAATGTGAATCATCATTTCCACACAACTTATGCTTCTAGTTCCACATCATCGTTACGTACACGCGGCGCTATGGTTGCCTCCAAAATTTCAAAATTTTCAAATTTTCAAATTATTATTATTATTATTTTTTCCTTAGCTTTATTTTCATGCATGATTTTAAGCTGTTGGTTCCAGCTTAGGTTGCGCAGTAGTATCGACCTTGTCTTGGAATTCCTATACCATTATTTCAACCTTATCAACTTCCACCATAGCTTCCTCTACTTGTGCAACCAACTTCTCCACATAGTCAGAATGGACATGTTCCAAGGATTCCTCCGCTATCGATTGCACTATGCTTTGAAGTTTCTTCTGCACTGGCTGAAAATGCCCCATGAGCTACTCAAATTTCGATTGGAATGCCTCAACCTTGGCTTCCCTAGATTTTTATTGCTCGCGAAGAGCCTGTACTTCCTGATGTAGGCTTTTAATCTCTGCATTCTTAATGACCTTTTTCTGGAGGGGCAGCTTCCACATTTTTGTCTTTGTAGCACTGATGTGCTCATCTAGTTCTTGCACACTCTGCCTTATTTTCTCAGTTGTGTCATCTTCAAGAAATGTTTCCCAAATGGTCCCAACAATGTCTACGGAATTTGCACAGATTTTCTCTCCTTCTTTGATTTTCTCAACAGCTCCAGTCACTGCTCTTTTTCTTTCCACCAACACTTTTGGGGGTGTGCTTGGCATTTGTTGGGCTTGCAGATCTTCTACTTGGTGCTGAAGATCTTGCATAATCTTTACAATCCTAGAAAATTGAGCCAGGGAGTCTTCATCTTTGTGCCCAGCCCCTAGTGGGAATGCTGCAATGGCATTCTCAATAGAATCCACCAACACGATACAACCTTGTTCATGGGCTAATATTTCTTGCTCCTTCTCAGCTAGGAGGTTGATGCACTCCTACAATTCCTGATCCTTTCCTTCCAACAGGGCCTTGTGCAGCTTGGCCTTCCTTTGCTGGTTTGCTGCCTAGTAAGCAACAACATTTTTCCTTAGCTGAAGTTTGGTTGCGGCTTCCTGCTGGATGCTATAGACTTCCTCCAAGAGAAACTTGGAGAATTCTATCTCAGCATTGTTATCACCAAGACCTGCACTTGTCTCTTCATTCACTCCCAGTTCCTGCTTCTGAATGAGCACTTTGATCAGTGGCACTAATGTCGATGTAATTAGTGGCACGTTAGGATTAAAACCATATGTTTCTCCCTCCACAATGTCCTTGATATCGTTTATAGCCGCTGTCAACTTATTGAGGTGGTCCTGGACTTGGGTAGCAATGTTTACTTGTTGGGACCTTAGACCTCCGAGTTTATCTTGCGCAACTTTTGTAACAGCGTTGGAAAGTTCTCATAACTCATCCTCAGTTAATGTAGTGGTGTTCATCGTTCTATTGGCTTTCTATTTATTTCGAGACGATTGGCCTTCCTCTGGTTGTACACGGGTTTGTGTTTGCGCCTGATCTCTAGTGTGTGACTGTTCTAAAGGATGTTGGTCTAAGTCATCCATATCATCATCGTCCTCGATGTGATCTTGTGACGGATTATCCTGGGTATCATTGCCTTCATGATCTTCAACATTAACTTGATGAATTGGCGGTTCTTCTGCGTTTTGTTCTTTAGGCAGCAGCTCTGCGAGTGGGCCGCACCATTTCTCCGGCCAAATATTGATGATTGCATCCACATCGTCATCTGTCACCATAAATATCTCTCGGTGTACCTTCTAAAATGCATATTTTGCAGGAAGCAGGTTTATATTATGTGCATAAGCTTGAAACTTGATGAAGGAAGCATACTTGTGCACAGTTCTGGCACGGATCTTGTGGGACTGTCCGATAACTTGACGTAATGCCTCTACATGCATAAAGAATACAATATTGTTATCTTGTTGGTGATTTCTTTCTACCTTATCTTCCCATATATTTTTCTACCTTGCACCTAGGGAAGATAGTGGGACATCCATTTGTACATAGTCTGAAGGGTCAGCCCAGACAGTGAAGGAAATCAAAATTAGTAACCAGGAATAGTAGAATTTGTGGTCATCCTTGTGATGAGCTAGCATTGTATCTTCAATCAGTGCATTTAGCAAGTACTGTGACCAGTCGAATTTTTCTCCCAGTGCACATAAATTTGCAATTTTCACTACTGTTGCCGAACATTGCATTGGTATCATCATAGGAAACATTTTACAGGATAAGATTTTTGCAGCAACACGGACGCTCTTGTCCTAGATGGGCCCAAGCAAGTAGCCATGGCCTGTTTGCTGAAGGTTATTCTTCTTCTTAATGGGTTTAGTATTGTTCTTAGCTAGGTAAGGGAGAGGATATTTGCCTTCACTTGGGAGTCCCGTTATCCTTGCGATTAATTCAACATTAACCATATAAGGATGATCCAGCCATAAGTATCCTTCATGGAAATAGACCAGTAACTGCTTGACGTAGTGACCTGTATGCTGTGACCAAAGTGAGGGATGAATAGCATGTTGGTTAGAACTGCAGTGGCTAGTCCCTTGGTACACTTCTCTAGCTCGATCACCTGGGAATTACATGCAACGGCTTGGGTTATGTTCATGCAGTTTTTTATCTGTAACCCTTCTTGTTGTCGAGTGTCATAGCCTTGGAATTTCAATATAGCCAATTTTGGAAGGATGTGATGCAACAAGGTCATGCCAATAGGGATCCGTGGTGCTATTAGGGTGGTCACCGCCTTCTTTGGAAGCTATGACTCCATTGCATGAGATCTTCTTGGCAGAATGTAAGAAGGGAAATTTAGGTTGGCTGACTATAACTCTAGCTCTATAAATGGTAGCAAGCCTTCATATCCAACATCATCTCCTTACTCAGCAACATGTGCCTTTCCTCATTCGTCTGGAGTGGTCGAAACCTTATGTTTCCTTTTCCTCGGTGGTGTTCGTGTAGACGCCTCTCCTAGATGCATATGATTGGACTACTTCAGCTCTCTGTGATGTGCCATAGCTACTTGTTGCGGTCTTGGAACAAATGGTATTCCCTGGACTTGGTTCGGCATAGGATGTGAACTAGGGGTCGGAATGGTTTGTCGCTTCCTTGTTCTTTCCATTGCGTTGATCTCTGGTGGCTATTGCGGTTGTGGAACTTTTGATAACTGTGTTTCTACTTCCTCAAAAATGGGGCAACCAAAGATGACAGTCACTTCTAATGCCTCACTCTCATTGGGAATGTCAATTACCATGGGTGTCGCGTAGTGGAAGATAGGTGACAGGATTTAGTTCTGTAATGGCTCGCCTCTGGTGCTCACTGTGCATAAAAAAACTGCTTGATGGGGAAGATGAATATTTACATATTCTGTGGTGTCTTTCAATCATCATTTGATAGGAGGTTTAGGTATAATCAATATCTCGGGTTTCCTTTACCAATGCTCTCATCATTAATTTCTGTAACTGGCCTTTCGGGTTGGACTTGTCAGACTAGTTATGGTAATTAGTGCTAGGACGGGTGATGAGATCTAAAAGTACATTGCCCTACTCCTCGTACTACGTCAATTTAATACCACACAGGTGTCCTAGCCATACAAATATTTGGCATGGATATGCTGGTTAATGCTAGCCATCCTATCATTCCCGCTTTTTGCATCCTTTGGCCCCTTCTTTCCTTGCCCCATATACCAATGGATTTTTGCTTTGTTCACACTTTTCACACTTTGCTTCGCTCGCTTGGGTTTGTGCGATGACTTGATTATTGCATGATTTATTGCTCGTGATTTTTGCTGGTTCTGTCGCAATCCTGCAATGGAATAGTTTACTTATTTTGGCCATTTTTTTTACATGTGTCGTAGTAAGGTTTTAGGAAACTACCGTTCACCAAACTCGCGACATGGGTATCATCGACTTTTATGTGGTTGTGTTGCACCCATATCCATAGCCTATGCAATCATATATGGTCTTAGCCAATTTTTCTTTAGTTTGCGTGGGTGCTTGAATACTCTCCCATCATATTATAGGACAATTATTCCTTCTATAGATGGCTTCACCTTGATATATTGATAGTGTCGTTCCATCAGCTGTTGCTGACTTGGCTTAGTTTGTAATTGCAAGGGTATTTTCATCCCCTCTAAGTCTTCCACCATTCCCATTTTTCCTAAGCAGTTGAGAGGGAATAGGGTCTAGTATTCATGCAGGAGATCTGCGATCTATACAACTGCTTCATCCTACGAAAACGTTTGTATGATTCTATGATCTTTAACTGTTTCAACTACTTTTGGCCTGCTGAAGTTAATCGGATTATCTTATGCGTCTATGGTTATATTGTCTTGCTGATTAGATGCACTATGTTGGTGAACATAGCATCTTTGATATTCTCAACTATACTCCCTTTTTCCTTCTGGACTGTATCATGAATTGTAGGGTGTTTGTTAGCAATTACAACTGTATGCGCAACCTATTGGGTTCCTTGTTGTAGCTGCTCAGAGTGATAACAGGTATTAGGTACCACATCCAAGGTGTATATGAAACTCTCATAGGTGGGTAACTCCCTTGACTCAGTCTCCACTCGTCGCATAGACCTTGTAACTCTTGCACACCTTCTCATGGAGACTTCATGTAATCTTTTTTGTCAATTCTCTAAAGCCTCCCCTGAATCAGACGCACATGAAGTCATGCTTTTCTAGCTTAGGTTCCCATTTGCCATCGGACTAATATGGTCTTCATGCATAGCTGTAACATTGTAGATTTGATCAAGATAATCACCCTGCCCATCGTTATAAACAGGCTCAATGTATATTTTCCCCTCAAATGGATCAATGGGTGAGACTACCCTCATTTCCTCATCTTCAAAGGAGAGGATACCTTTTTTGAAATTTATGGTTGTTTGATCATCTATAACCCAATCTATCCCTAGCAGTGTGGGGTAAGGGTTTGTATCATCCACAATGTTGATGACCTCAAAGTATTCATATTTGTGCAATCCTTCAACATCTACAATTACATTGCTCAATCGACCAATGGGTAGTACCTTCGCCTGATTGGCAAGTCGCAGCTGGATCGGAGACCAGTCCAAGCGCGGATTGCCCATGCTTTCCTAGGTCTAGCATGTTAGGATATTGACATCTGAACCTAGGTCCAAGATGATATAGTTCATGTCATAATCACCTATCTATGCATTGATTCTCAGTTCACGGCCAGTTTTACATTTCCGTCGCACTTGGTTAACATTCTTCTCAATTTGTGGCTCTACAGGGATCTCATCTAGCTGGCTAGCCATGATTAGATCTGTACCATTCTAGTTGCACCGTCACCAATAGGTGAGGTCTCTAGCTTCATCACCAACTCCATTTCTTCCATTTGTGATTCAATCTTTTGTTGCATCAATGGCCCACGAATGTCCGGTAGCAGAGCATCAATAAAACACTCCTTATACTATACGTCAGACATTTGGAAGCTTACTTTTCCCATCAACATCTTGAATCATTGATCAAAGTCCCACACAGTTTCCACTAGAGCCTGCTTAATCTCCTTAATACCAGTAATACATTATGACTTGGATTTGGGTTTCTTGAGTTCAGAGATCATGGCAGCTTGGATCTCCTCAAGGGTCTTCTACGGTGTTTCAGCTGGTGCTGCATAAAACTTCATAAACCAGTCTAGCACGTGATCCCTTAAGGTCATGATCATCTACGCTTTCTTAAAGTCTGCAGCATGGACTAAATGTACCATCCACACAGCTTCACAGAGGAACAATTGTTGTTCAGGGTCTTCCATTCCATTGCCATTAAATGTAGGTAATCGAACGTCTGTCGTAGCCATTAGGTTGGCATTAGGATTTTTTGGGATAGGGTTCAACAAGGTTGCACCTTCTTGTGCACTACTTCTAGGGCTAGTTCTATTCATATTAGAGGTCCTTTCAGGGGATGAGACTCTAGATCTTGTCTCAAGTGATATTGCTGGTGTTATGTAGTTGTGCTCTGATCTCGATGTCTCGTCAGATTCCTCTAGATCTTCAGGTCCTTTCAAGATCTGGCTACAGTCCTCCTCTTCATTGCAATACCCTTCATCTTTGCACGACCAAAGTTCTTGTTTGCTTCCTTCAAACAAACTAGGATTCCATCGACCCCTTTCGGTTTTCCTTCTCTTTCCTGATCTGAATCTTCTCCCACTCCTTAGGAATCCAACCTTGAGTTCAGGTTCTGTTATTTCAGGGAACATTTACACACACTCTTCCCCATGTTCTTACCTATTTGTTAGCGACATAGCCCCCTCCTAGACACACCGTTGACGTATCCAAGTGCAAAAGACCCTTCTCATAAGCAAGTAATTTTGTCCATGTACTTATACTCAATAAGTATCTCCTTCGTGGTCCTTGGAAGAAATTTCTTTCAGCTTCACTATATGAAGTTATAGTATCTACTACAAACTTAGTAATATACCCTTGCAATATACTATCAACCCAAAAAATCAACAGCTCTGGAGACAGAGTTACTTACATTGGTTACCTCCTGAACTAGCTGGTCACTCCACTCATCAATCTCCCTTCTCTGGAAATCGGTCTGCTTAGATGCCAATCCTACTAATCATTCATGAAGTAAAATAGGGAACTCAATAAAAAGATCTCATAAATATCAGATTATATATATTCATCTAACAATATTTCTGTGCTCAAGCGTGTCCCTGTGCTCTCTTCTTGTGTGAACACCAATGTTTTAGCATCCATCTAGTCTTCTATCTCCTCCTTCGTTGGGTGCCACAACATCTCCCCCAATTTAACCAATCAGGTCTCAGCAATGGAACCATTTGTTGACCACTTTTCCCCACTTGCGCGACCCAAGTTCTGCATAGCTCGCCGATCCAACAACTACCCGAGATACCGACCCGATAGAGAAAGCCCATTGGCAACACTTGCAAAGCAAGCACAGTCTCACCTCTGAGATATATCATAGATGGGTAACCACCGAAACCATGTTTTCACGATTGTCGAGGGAGTATAGTCCCTTGGCTCACAGCTAAAGAGCTTAACAAAGGTAGTGGGATGGATGGACAGAGGAGTTAGTTTTGTGTGAACGAGCACAAACATATGTCATCGCACATGACTTGACCTTCCTTTCCACCTCACAGCTGGCACAATTGATTCACATCAATTGGCTCTACGACTTAAGTCAGGATTCAAGACAACACTCATATAGACCGATATATATATATATATATATATATATATATATATATATATATGCTCATTTCAACAATGCATCCAATCATTCATCTACTAATTACAGGATAATAACAAATATTCAAGCAACATTCAACATTATATAGAAAGAAAATAGAAATCAATCACATAAACATTCACCATATCAACCATTCATTCAAACAAAAGAGATAACATGGAAACCCATCTGGGAAAAACCACCAAGGTGCTCTTCATCTGGCATGAGAAAGGATATAGCACCTTGCAGTCTGTGGGATGTAGACTAATCTTGATATGTGTATTTAAGTTCAGACTTATATTTCTCATGCTCTCTGGTTATCTCTTCTACTCTACTTCTACTCCTAGAGGTATGCTCATACAGTATCCAGATCCGTGGCTCAACAGCCCCTCTATCGCTACTATACTCTTCCTAAGTCTCCTCCTCTATGATCACTATGACATTACAACAAGCCGACATCCCTCCCCATGGATTACCACTAAATATCAAACTACTACTGAAAACTGAACTGGGATCAATGAAAACCACACAGACCAACCCTCTAACTATTGCATCCCTCCTATTTATACTAATTTACATAGCCACACATGACCAACTACATACCGACAGTCTGTTAGCTATCAACATCAGCCACCCCTCTTAATACAGCTATGGTGATCATGACTTGACACGAGGAACTATCAGCCTAACTTACAAATATATTCTCATACGTGCGAAGCTGCAGGATTACGCCGTCGTATACAGCCATGATATGGATTCTACGTCTGTCGATTTCCGGTCATTTTCCCCTGTGTGCTTCTGCACTTTCCTTTCCTTTTTTCGATGCCTCTCTGTTCTGCCTTCATGAGCCCTTTACGTCCTTCGCGGTATTCCTTTTCTTCTGTCGTGCATGTGGCACATTTTCCTTGGTTGTGCATCTGAACTTCCTCTGTATGCCCCTTTCCCAGGCCAACAATGAGCCAACATCCTCGACACCCAAATTGATCCAGGAGTTGCAGGAAACTGACAATAAAACATCGCGGGCTGTTGAAGTCTTGCTAAACAGTATCTTGGAAGGCTATATCACCGAGTTTGTAGTTGATACTACTAATTCCTACAATGAGGCAGAAAGGAAATTTTTCAATGGACCAAGAGGTAGGTTCTTATTGTCTTTACAATTGTCAACTAAGATACTGCTATGTGAAAAAGGCATACTGAAGATGCACCACGAGTAGTAGAACTTTGGTGTGTGGGGGTTGTGGATACCACAAAGACAGGGGGGATATGAATGGAATGATATGGGGTAGATGGGTGTAAGTTACAATGAGACTGTGAGGGAATCCGAGGAAGAAAGTGGTCTTACGAGAGGAGGAGCAAGGTTTCGACAAGAGAAGAGGAAGAGGACAAGGGAAGGTCCTGATGCGATTGAAATGCAAGACCACAAAGGAAGGCCACATGGAAGAAAGTGACCCTACAGTGACGACGAGGACTACTAGACCCATACTATTCCCAGGGTAGAGGAAATATCAACCCTCAGCAGTAATGTACCCACACCTCCACACACTACATCACAATTAGGAAGAAACACAAGTTCAACACTGACATGTCCAACGTTTCAGCAACACTCTAATAGTAGTAGTAGTAAATCCGCATATGTAGGAAGAAGGACAAGAATGGTGGGCGACGAGGCAAAGTTACATTTGTTACATGGGAACATGATTAAGGATCAAAAACAATATTGGTTCCTATGTGAGGTAGTATGGATTGTCAGAAAAACTGCGGATGGTGAAGTCAAGAAGGGCCAATTGGAGACAACCCTTCAGGGTCGTGCACTGGATTGGTACATGAAATTTGTACAAGTTCCTACGAGGACTCCAAGGAAGACATTAGCAAAATTCAGGAGAGGAATTATCGAAGAATTCAGAAAAACCAAAGTCTAAAGCACAGTACATTATAGAACTAAAGGAAATTAAGCAGTATCCCAATGTTATTGTTTGGGATTTTGATTGAAAGATTCAAGACATTGATGGAAAGAGCCAGCTTTGAGATGAGCGACATTCAACATAAAGAATGGTTTATTGCAGCATTTCTTGTTATATTATTATCATTTAATAAATATTATCTAGGATCTTATCTAAGACAATAACAACAATAATCACAAGAGACAAGAGACACAAAGAGCCACAAAGAGACACAAAGAGTTTTCCTCAGGGAAACCATAAAGGAGAAAACCCCACAACTTCCTTAGAGATATAATGAGCACCAATAGCAAAAGTAAGACCCAAAAACACAAAGATGATCTCTGAAATTTGTTGTCTCTCTCACTTGTACGAGCTCCTCCTCTCTCACTCATGTGCTACAGTTGAGTGAGTGTGTGTTTCAAATAGAGAGTCTCACTCTCTATTTATACTAGTTTTCCAGTTGACAATTACTTACCAGGGACAACCTCACTAGAAGAGTCTAATAACCCTAGTACCCCTCAACTATGGGGACTATTTCCTTGACTTACAATGGAGGGTTTTCCTCTATGAATTTACATGACTTTATTATATTAATGATTCTCCCAATAGGAACATCGGGGTATAATGAAATAAAACATAAGATATACAAGTGAATACATTCTAAAGTTACAAATATATCAACATTGCTAACTCATATCATACTACTGCTTATGCAATAGAATATCATGACACAGAGCGAGGTTCTGGAGATCGCCATGAAGCTGGAAGCTTCACCCATTGGAGAAAATGTAGTCGATATGAACCAGATTCAGACGCAATTGGAGAACTTGATGCTCCAGTTGCAAGACATTAAGAAGGGGAAGGAACAAATATAGGATCTCTAGTGAACTTGATGTCATGCAGAATGACATACCAAGGATAATTGCCCAGATTTTCAAAACTACCTATCATCAGGGGCACTAAACCCATTGATTTGTGGAAGTGTACCATGGTGTCGTATTTTCCAAGTATATGGGCATCAACATGAGGAGTGCAGATATATGAAGAAGATGGTGATGAAGTCGATGAACCTATATTGCACATTTTGTCGATCTATTGGCCACACAGATAATGATTGTCACTCATATGACCTACTCCAGGAGAGAACATATGACTCATATTATGTGAAGGGAGAGGATCATCGGGCTATACAACAACTGTAACCACAGGTGGTTAAGCCACCACCGCAACCTCAGTTCGTACCGCAGCATCAATTGCAGATGATGTTCATACTGCAGAAACCACAACAACAATTTGCACCACAGCCACAGTATAATTAGATGCAGATGGATCTGCAGCAACCACAGTATGTTCAACAGTAGATGAATCCCTCACAGAACCAATTTACTCAACCGCAGTACCAACAACAGGGAGGATTCCAAGGAGGATGAGGAGGCGAATTTGGTCAAGGAGGCAGACGAGGTCGCAGACCTATCCAATATTATAATTTTGGTGTACTAGTTCATTATCAGAGATAATGTCCACAATTGTAGTGTACGTGTACATATTGTACCACGATTGAACACACTATTGAGAACTATCCACAATTGATCGCAAGGTAGAAGGAAGAAATGTTCTATAGTTACAGAATCAGAATCAGTTGCAGAATTAGAACTAGTTGCAGAACCAGAATCAAGGGAATAATCAGAACTAATTTGAGAATCAAAACCAAAACCAAATTCCAATTCAAAACCAAAATACAAATCAGAATGTGAATCAACCTATGAATCTACCATTGAATCAGAACCAAGGACCGACGATTGCGACGATCTCAACGGAGCCCAAACCACAAGATGTTGATGTCACTATCATCACTCATGGAGGTGCGAAAACTAGAGAAGATAGTCTAATTCTACAAGTTTGGTAAGCTATAAAGAAAAAAGTACAATTTAATGTCAATGCAGAGAAAGATACATTCTTTGAAGCATGAGACGAGATACCTAGAAACTCGAGTAAGTTAGATGTTTAAGAAATGACAACTGCTTTTGATTCCACTTTGGAGGAAAGACCATCATGACAACATGGTACCTTGCATAAATTCTTCAAGAGTTTCTTGTCACTTGCAAGAGATCCCAATTCTCTTGCCGAGATTGAGAATCTATTGCACTGACCAGTTAAGGGGCAAAAGGATTCTGCAGTGAACTCCTTTCATAAGAAAAATACATGGAAAGAGATGCGCATGAACATTCAGATTGGGGACTATGAGGTAGATTCATTCATCCTGGATCTAGGCTTAGATGTTAATATTTTTACAAGACAAACATGGCAAAATATGGGGAGCCCAATGTTGAGCTAGTCTCCTGTGCAGCTGTGATTGGATAACCATGCTAGAGTAATGTCGATTGGGCAAGTCTTGCACCTTGTTGTGGAAGTTGAAGGCATGAAGACCTATGTCAATTTTGACGTGATTGAAGTTGTTGAGGTGGAGGCTCCTATCCTGCGTTGTTGTGGATTGGGTGGGCCAACGATAGTATGGAAGTAATCAATTTTAAGAAGAGCGTCATGACATTTGAGAATCAACACATCAAATTCATCGCTCCGATGGATCCAAACGAAGGGAGAAGGTATATTGATCCAATGAAAGATGAAATTTTTAGAGGGTGGGATCATGCATATAACATTTTATAGGATTATGTCCATACAACTGTTGATGGGGAAATTGGTTAGCGTAGCACTAACTCTGCGTCTTCTAATCTCGATGATGCCTTAGAGAACTGGGAGAACCACTTGCATGAAGTGTCTCTATCAAAGTGTGGCTTCATTAGAATGTCACTGTGTTGCATCGTGACTGAGACCATTGAGTTACCAATTTATGAAGTACTTCCTGAGTTATTTGAGTTTCTTGTTTAATTTGAGGATAAGGTGTCAAAACCAGAGCGGTTGTTGGCATTGGAAGAAGTGTTGAAGGCCACCCCATCACGCTGGTGGGAGACCCATAAGAATTCAATCACTAGATGGTCACAGTGTTGAAGATACAGAAGTGTACCATGCTGGAAGGTGCAATGGGTGAAACATTCCTGCTGATCATATGATTGAGTGTCATACCTTGTGGGCATCACGACCAGAGAATGAGTGGGTCCATGCCTTTGTCCACACATTGGATGAAATGTCATGATCTTGGTATGTATCAGCTGAGTTGCGTGGAGAGATCACTCCCTGGGAGGAATTGACGGTTTGCTTCACTCACACCTTTAATTTCGCAGATGCCAATCCAGATGTTCATAATGCACTGCAGCTCATTCGCAATGTTGTTTTGAAGGTAGTGCCAGTCGCATATCCAGTGGATCTGCATGCGCATTGTCACTTGCATTTGATGATGGAATGTTATAACGTGACTGGAGGACCTAAGTATAATGATGATCTACGGAATATCAATATTCTAGAAACATAAGGGAGTTGCAATGTCACAACACTGGATGTACTGATGGATCTAATGAACAAGCCATTAAATATTAGAAAGGTTAACATTGGTACAGAAGAGATCCCAAAGTTTGAAAATGTCGGGGACTACTGGGATGAAGAAACAATGTCTAAGATCACAGAATTGTTGCACGAATTCCAAGATTTGTTCCCTACGAAGTTTTTTGAGATGAAGGGGAAACTAGAGATTTAAGGGACATGATGATTCCATTGAAGCTAGATGTGAAACCAGTAAGGCATCAGTTGTATCGCCTGAATATATGATATAAGGAGAGAGTAAAAGCCGAGCTTGATAGGATCATGGATGCTGGAATAATTAAGCCAGTCGAAGAATCGGAATGGATGAGTCTGATGGTGGTCCAAGACAAAAATATGGGTGAGGTTCGTATCTATGTCAACCTGAGAAAATTGAATGATGTGCCATATGCATGATCCATTTCCACCACCATTCACTGATGAAGTGTTAGAAGGAGTAATCAGTCAGGAGGTGTATTCTTCCATGGATGGTTTTTTTGGCTATCACCAAATGCAAAAAAGGATTGCCATAAAACAACATTTGTTACTGAATGGCGTTGTTTTTAGTACTCTATGATGCCTTTTGGGTTGAAGAAAGCGCCTGGGATATTTTACCATGTTATTGTCGCTACATTCAAATATTTTATTAAGAAGTTCTTGCAAATTTATATGGATGACTGGACAGTTGATGGATTGATTAGATACCATTTGGAAAACTTACGAATGATTATGGAAATATGTTGACAGCATCAGATCACGCTGAACTCAAAGAAGTGTATTTTCTATGCGCCTTTGGGGATGTTGTTGGGTCACATCGTTTGCAAGTGAGGACTGTTGGTTGACCTTGTGAAGATTGCATTGATTTTGAGTTTGTTACCGCCTACAAATGTGAATATTCTTAGAGAGATGTTGGGGCACACAGGATACTATCACAAGTTCATACGAGTTTATTTTGTGATCACATCACCGATGGAAAAGTTACTGAAGAAGGATGCTGCATTTCTATGGAGTCAAGAGTGTCAAGATAGTTTTGATACGTTGAAGGACAAGATGGCTTCTGCACCAATACTTAGTATTTATTGATTGGAACAAGGAGTTCCATGTTCACATGGATTCATCATCCATTGCACTGGGAGTGGTGCTCGTGCAACTAGGAGAAGGAGATCTAGATCACCCGATTGCTTTCGCTAGTCGAAAGTTGTCATCTGCAGAGAAAAATTGTATGACCATAGAAAGGGAAGGTTTGGTGATGGTATATGTGCTACAAAATTTTAGGAATTACCTGTTGGGCAGTCATTTCAAGATTTTTACAGACCATTCTGCTTTGAAATATGTAGCCAATAAGCCTCTGTTGGGGGGGAAGATATGTCGTTGGCTATTTATCTTTCAGGAGTTATATTTTGAGATAATGGTGAAGTCGAGTCGCTTAAATGTTGTCCCTGATAAT
This sequence comes from Pseudotsuga menziesii, assembly GCA_001517045.1. Classification (NCBI taxonomy): domain Eukaryota; kingdom Viridiplantae; phylum Streptophyta; class Pinopsida; order Pinales; family Pinaceae; genus Pseudotsuga; species Pseudotsuga menziesii. The sequence goes on along the minus strand of LPNX010504537.1, from coordinate 109,745 downwards.
TTATCCCGAATTGAGATAGGTGAAGAACCAATAAACATTGAAGATAGATTTTCAGATGCACAGTTGTTCAGAATTGACATTGTTGATGGTTATTATGATCAAATCATTCAGTTTTTGGTGACAGGAACCACACCAGAGGACCTTACAACAAGTCAGAAGAAGCAGTTGGTTGTTAAGGCCTCAGATTTCCATTTGATCGTTGGAAAGCTATATAAACTAGGACCAAATGAGATTTTGTGGGGATGTGTCCTATTGCATGAACAAGGGAATATTCTGGTAGAGGCCCATGTGGGAGATGCTGGTGGAAACTATGGAGGTTGAGCTACTGCAAGGAAGGTGCTTTACATAGGGATTTGGTGGCCCACACTTCATACTGATGTGACTGATTATGCGTAGACCTGTGATGTTTGTCAACGAATTAGAAAACCATCAAGGAGGGATGAGATGTTGCTAGTACCTCAGGTGACATTGTAGCCATTTGATAAATGGGAAGTGGACTTTTTCGAACCAATTAACCCACCTTGAAAGAGAACTGGTGCACGGTATATCATTACCGTGATAGACTATTTAACAAGATGGGCAGAGGCCACATGGGTCGTGGATTACACCGCTGCGATATTTGACAACATTGTGACGTGGTTTGGATGTCCAAGGATATTGATGAGTGAGTAGGGGAGTCACTTCATCAATCACACAGTTAGTGCATTGACAGAGGAGCTTCAAATACAACATAAGAAGAGTACCCCATATAATCCACATGCGAATGGGATAGTAGAGGCATTCAACAAAGTATTGAAGCATGCACTTACAAAGGTATGTAACGCAAACCGCATTGACTGGGATTTGAAGATTCCAGTAGTCTTGTGGACATATCACACCACTTGCAAGCAATTGATGGGGCATACACCATTTAAATTGGTGTATGGGAAAGAGGAAGTCATGCCTATGGTGTACATTGTTTCAATTCTACGCATTGCAACAACGAAGGGCATGGATGATGAAGAAACAATGGAAGAATGATTGAACTAGTTAGTAAAGCTCGAGGAAGAACACTTTATTGTGGGTTTTCACCAATGCGTCAAGAAGGATTGATAAAATTCTTGGCACGATCACCATATAAAGAATAAACAATTTCAGCAAGGAGACTTGGTGCTGTTGTATGACAGCAAGTTCATGAAGCATCCAAGTAAGTTACAGATGCATTGGTTAGGCCCGTATCTTGTTAATTTCATTACTTCAGGAGTTGTAGTTCAACTACAGCAGTTAGATGCTGCGACGCTACCAAAGCTAGTGAATGGTAGTAGGCTAAAGCCCTATAGGACGGGCCCAAAACCACGCAATTCTTGAGGCACAGTGCAATGAAAAAAAAAGTAGGAAGGATGGATAGATAGAAGGAGAGCGCTCCAGGAGGAAGTGGGTGCACAAGAGTAGGAGTTAGTAGTGCAGTTAGGAAGGTCTGTAGCAATGGCCACAGGGTTGTGACATAGTCAAATCAACAATAAATATAGATAGTTAAAGAAGTTAACTAGCAACGCTTGTTGAAGCGACATGCATTGATGGCAGATCCGACCGTTGGATTTACAGGTTCGATAGCATATTCGAGCAGTTAATGCATGATTTGGCCATGATAATCACATTGATTTAGTCATGATGGGTATATGATCGACTTGACTCTATAATAAGGGGCCAAATGTGGTAGGCATTCACCATTGTGCAAGATTGAGCTTTGAGTTGTAGAGTTGTAATGAGTTGAGTTAGTGAGTGTAGAGTTGTTTTGTGCTGAGTTATTGCGAGTTGTGTCGAGTAAATTGTGGTGATTGCGTAAGTGAGGAATAGAATTGGGAAAGTGTGCAGACGGTCTTAGAGTTGCGGGGTATGCTGTGTGAGCAATGTCCAGTCAATATTTCAAGTGAGAGGGATTCACCATTCTCCCCAGTAACAATTGAAGAATAAGTTGCAAGTATGTCAGTTGGATCATCATTGGTGTTGAATAAGAAAAGGAAGGGACAGAATCCTACCTCTCTGGTGCCGAAGAAGAGGCAGACTAGAACGTCTTGGAGGGAAACAGAGGAAGCTGCGCAAATGGGGCCATCAAGATTAAGAGTTTTGGAGTCAACAACGAAAGCAGGGGTGTCCACTAAGGATATCCCTAGGTACATAGCACCCTATCAGCCCAGTGCACAACCTAGGAATCACACCAAGAATAAGAAATACCAGGTGAGGATGTCAGCGATACCACAGTGTATGGTATGCGCTAGAGACATTGTACCGTCATTGATGAGAATGAAGTATGAGGACCATGACCTGCTGGCCTTGGAGGATGTTACAAAGGACCCATATGTACCAATAGTAGCAGTTAGAGGTGGCCCAATAGAACGTGTTTTGAGGGATTTGGCATGCGGGTTGGACAGAGCAGGATTGTTGGGTTTGATCAACATGGTGCAATTTGGGTGGTTGAATGAAGAAAATGTGTGTGTGAAGCAGCTTTTGGAATGCTTCCATGGAGGATTTTTGTGGCTCGATAGGCCGATTAAAGACACTACAGGGATGATTTCAGACATAACGGAGCTTCCCAACGATGGACGAGACCCCTCGTAGTATTTCCAAGGAAAGGATAATGACAATAATCTTTTGGTGACATTAAAGAAGCGCTATGATTTAGAGCGCGACGGAAGGGCTTACCGCATCAACATTATCAATGACCAAGAGGTGCACATCAGAGCAAGGATTTTGTCCATTAAGGTGGTGAGGAAGAACCACCACATCCAATGTAAATCGGGGGTGATTGCATGTGCTTAGCAGTGCATGCAAGGCGTACAAATGAATTGTTCACTGTTTGTACTAAACCAGTTGACAGAGAATGTAGTAGTAGTGCACACGGGCCTGCGCCCGTTTACTTACAGTTGGATTTTGATCTTGATAGTGCTAGTAGGGTGGCTGGAGCCGGATGATTACTAACGCATGGAGGTAGAGGCAGTAAAAGTCTGCAAGGGTGCATGCTATCAAAACCTATGGTGGGTAAGGGAATCAAAACAACTAAAGGACTGTATAATAAAATTCTGTATTTATTGGGAAGCACTTCAAGTGGCAACTACAAAAGTTCCACGACTCACTAAGGATGTTTTGATGAAGTACCAAAGGATTGTGTGATTTTTGATTGGCCCACATGCCATTAATGTGCAAGCGCAGCATGACCCAGATAGGAAGTGGTTTTCAACCTCGTATTAGCTATCTAATGAGGAGCTCATGGTGATTTTTAATGATTGGCCTGGCACATGGAGAGGTCCAGTCAATTTAGAAGAGGTATCGATGTCCCCACCAGCGGATGTGCCAGTTGATCTAGTACCTATAACTGATCCATAGAGTCCACATGAGTCAGATGTAGAGTTGACATGGACACCTATGGACTTGGACATGGAGCATGCACTCAAGGAATCAAGGACATAGAAGCACCAAGAGCAGGGTGCAACCAGTAACAGAATGTTAGGAATGGAGGCGTAGTTGAATCATTTTGTCAAGGCCGTTACAGATGTAGCAGCAAAGGAAATGAACAAATCAGCATAAGATGGATTTGCAGAGGTAAGAACAAAACTTGATTCTTTGTATGATGTTTTTTTTTAAGAGAGCGCTAGAAGAAGCTACTGTGCAGGACTTTGGCTCAATCAACACTGGGAGGTGAGTTCATAATGTTTATATTCCCTTGACTACAATTGAGACCAACAATGAGGACTTTAACACCTCCCTATAGCAGTTGCAGAACCTGTCTATCAAAATCAACGTGATGTCCACACAAACGTTGGTACATATGCAAAGAGTCACCAATCAAGAGTTGGAAGACAGAGAACAGAACATCAGCGGTCAGTTTGGTGATTGCAAGAGAAGGAAGTAGGAGTACAAAAAGAACTTGAAGAATTGAAAAAGGTGCAAGAGCAGTTGAGGGTGAAGAGCACCGCGAATATTACGGAGCTGAAGAAAGAGCAAGATCGACTAATAGTCGAGAAGGCACACCTTTGGGATAGCAAAGTGCCCTGGAAGAGGTAGTTTCGGATGCTTGTTAGTTTGTGCCTAAGAGAACCTTGGAACTAGATGCAGTGGAGAGAGAAAAACATCTTAGAGAGGTTATCACACAGTTGCAGTGAGATAAAATAGAATTTACTGATATGGTGCATCCCAAGACACCACCAAAAAAATTCACTGAAAGGAAAAGCACCATAGAGGATGTGGAGACACAGCTAGAAGAGATGGAGCAGGAAGTGAAGAAGGTCACTGATGCGATGACGAAATTTTGGGGCAGTGTCATCTAGGATGAGCATTTAGCACAACTGACCAAGTAGTTGTAGGAGGAAGAAGGGTGACTAAATACACCAAAAACAACATTGAGAACAATTCCACCAGTTGTTCATATTACAAAGTTTGAAGAATTGAAGGAGTTGCAACAATGTGTTGGAAAGGCTCAGGAGTGACAAGGTAAGTGCACCGAGCAGTTAGACGAGTTCCATGATATTGGAGTGCAGCTTTCTGTTATTGCAGTTGTTGCACTAATGGTTGCACATGAAGGTAAGAAGGGGGTTGCTGATAAGACGATTGATCATCCACTCAAGAAAGACTTAGCAAGGACCCAAGAGATTGCTGAAACAGTGAAAATGTAGCTTAAGGAGATTAGTCAGCAATACAAAGACTTCAAGATGAATATCAATGAGTACACCATGTCCAACTGACATGGCTCGAGGATGAGCCAAAAAATTGTGTTGGGGGCTTGTTGGCAGAATTTTTTTGGATAAGATAGATGCATGGCATCGCGGATGCTGCGCAAGCTCAAAAGACACCATGCAAGTGGAAGATGGCGTGCAAGGCGGAGAATAGAATATTTTATATATTTTATGTCATCTTTCGTAGTTTTGGACCATATTTTGGGGATATTGGTCATTATTTTTTAGAATCAGTTAAGAGTTAGTTAGGAAGTTGTCTAAGTGGACCTTGAATGTAAAGGCACAAGCCTATAAGTAGATGTAGAATTGAAAGTGTGAATTATCTAGAGAGAACACTTTGTGAGCAATAATTTGGATCATCTTTGTTTTGGAGAGTACTTTTTGATCTGTGAACTGTTTTGAATAATCTGTGATTTTGCGTAGAAGTAATATGACAAGAAGGGAGTTGAGCTAAATCATGAGTTAACTGAGTACATATCTTGTTAATTTATTTTGGTCTTGTAGTGTAATTTGCAGGTACCTATGTAGCTTCTTGAGGAATTAATTGTTTCAGCATACATAAAGATGGATTTCTCATCTCTCGTACATCGAATCCTTACACCCTTCAACTATTCTGATTAGAAGGAAGATATGTAGGTAGCCCTGCACAATATTGGCCTGTATAAGATGATTATGGGTAGAAAAACTGAGCCCCATTAGCATGTTGAGAAGAACAAATTTTTGAATCGACTTGATGAGGCCTTTGACTTCATGTGTACTCATATCTACCGAGATATTTTGTTCCACCTTGAGGGACTTAGGACTCCAAAGGAATCTTGGGAAAATCTTGAATATTTATTTGGAAAACAAGATGAGCTTCGAGGGAACATATTGGAGAATGATCTCATTACTTTACAACCCAACGGTTTCGGTTCTATTCAACAATTATTTACAAAATAAAAGTCACTAGTACTGCAATGCAAACAATGTGGATTAGAGAAGAAAGATGAGCAGCATGTGATGCCTATACTGATAAAGGTTGGCTAGGAATACTTAGTATTTCTTTGTACATTCCATTCTGGAAGAGCTTCCATCCCTAATTGGAATATCCCTTCTCTATATTCTTTTGTTGAGTCCTTAATACAAGAGTAAGATAAATTGGTTCAAATGGGAGTGCTTCAAACATCCAAGAACCTAGCACTCTTAGTTCCAGACTCATTTAATGTGCAAGAAATATGGAAGGACAAAGGGAAGGAGAATCAATAATATTTCGATGGAGCCTCAGGTTCCAAGAAAAAGAATAAATTTGAGAAGACTATATGTCTCTATTGTATGAGAGGATTTCATCCAGAGAGCCAGTGCATGAAGAAGATCATCGACCAGCTGTCAACACTCGTTGAACAGAACAATTATTCCCTTCCACAAGGAGAAAATAATTCTGATGCTGGATGACCAACATAAGATCGTGAGAGGTGCCATGCCTTTTAGAAAATCCTCACTCATTCGAAGGCTTATTTGATAGATTCTGGAGAATCCAACAACATGGTTTCCTCCATGGAATCATTCACCACTCTCACTCTATCAGAAGGACATAGCATTCACATGGGATATGACTCCTAAATGCTAGCTATTAGGAGAGGTTCTATTAAAATCTAACATGGCGAGTTCAAGAATGTTCTCTATGTACCCTCTCTTGCAGAAAATTTGTTATATGTTTATCATATGACACATACTGGCTCGCCAAAGAAAGTTGTATTTGGTCCTGACTCAGTGGATATCTCATATATATCAAATGGTAATATTATAGTGAAGGGTGTTGCAAACCATGCCTCCAAGGAATATGAATTCTCACACTTTCTTTCATACTCAGCTCCAGCATAATCTCAACAGCCATTCGAAAGGGAAGGTAAAAATTATCTTTCATCTCCATTTGTGGATAATGATACGGTGTCTAAGATTTGAGTTTCAAAATATGAGGAACAATAACAAAATGATCTTGATGTTGAGATTATACCTCAAGATGATCCATATCCAGATCCAGCTCATATTCTGAATCAGAAGCCTAAATGGGTTGAAAATCTCATTGAAGCAATGGGAATGATGCTGGGGATCCAGATGATAGAAGAAAAATGAGGTCTCAGTATCAAAAGGATTATGTTGCACTCTCTCACACAAATTCACTACCTATAGATTGGTGCAACAAACTTCCAGGAAGATGCTACTTGATGATAGCGAATGGTCCACAATTTGGCCCACTGAAGAACAAAATGGATCATTCCATTCCTCCTTCAGCAAGAAGAGACAAAAAAAACATTCAACAGATCAGAATAAAATTGAAAGGTTGACATGCACATTCCTAGGATGTTGATGCACAGAAGATCCATGATTATGCATGCATGCTCCACAGAACTGCAAATTGCAGCAAAATTGTTACAAGTTATTTCCCAAAGAGGAAAATTTTCTCTTAAGTATAGCTTGTTTTCATGTTTCACTGCTTATTTTAAGGGTGGGGTTTTCCCATGAGGTTTTCCCCATTTCCCTTAGTTTATTAAGAAGATTTTTAAATTCTTGTAGATTGTATGGGTGAATTTTGGCCTAGTTTCCATGGCCCAAAGTTATCCAAGTTTGGATTAAGGGGGGGTGTTAGGATTATATAATCCTCCCTTATCCATATATAGTCTTTTTGATCATTTTGTATAGCTTAGGGAGACTTTATTACTGTAAGAAAGTGTGGGGAACACATATAGAGGTTTACTCCCACTTACTGCATGTTCATGCATGAGTTTATGTGCCTCTAATACCAATCCCTACAATATAGGAGCCACTTTGAGTGCCACCAATAGCCTCCATCAGTTTGTTGTTGTAGGTAGTCAATTATGATGAGTCAACCTTCATTAACATTCAGGTAGATTAATCTTAGTTAGTCTAGCGCCAGTTTTTCATGGATGCATGGGAAAGTGGTTCCTTTTTCCACCTACCTCATTAGTTTAACTGGCTTAACTAGTTTAACTGATTATCGGATGGATTTAGACATCAAGAGTTATACTAGTGGCACCCATGCAGTGATTTAGACACTCCTAGTTAGATTTTGAGTCAGCTTGAGTTGGTAGATTTGAATCCTATCCACATTATTCAAATTATCCTTATTGTAACACTATTGTATTATTGCTTAATAATGAAGATGAATGTTGTAATTTACTGATCAATTCTTATCAAATTTGACTCAAATTTGACTTTTTAAATGTACATTGTTCTTGATATTCCACTGCACAATTTACCTCTCAATTGCTCTCATTTTCCTATAGATCAATGGTTCAATAATTTAATATTGATGGTATTGATCACATATGCCCTTTTATCTTTTACTACGCAATATTTTTACTTTAGATTCACAGCAATATTTTTATCATTATCTTTCCCTTTGAAATACTACATCAGATCTATTCATGCCTTGGGTAATCTTGTGTTCTTTGAAATTAAGTCAACTATGATTTGGACTTTAGTGTCTAACCATATATATACGCCATGAAAGAAAGCCATTAGCTTCTTCACACATGCATTTACCTCCGTCGATTTCCCAAAATGTGGTATATGTGTCACTGATAGAAGCCATGTTCGTTGCAACCCTAGTTCCCACTATGTTGGTTCCCTTGTTGTTATACCAAAATCCTATCACCATCATGTGATAAGACATTTGACATACCTAATTGCCCTGAATCCTAGCTTCTGGAGTGAAAACTCATATCATTTGTCAATCTTTTCATACAAATTCCCAGCACCACACTTGACCCTTTATCCATAAGCGATACCCTTGTTTGCATTTCCCATCCCCTATTTCCCATAAGCGGTGCCACCGCTTATGGCCCTTTAGTCCATAAGTGGTTATTACCAGAACTGCTCTGTCAGTGAAGGAGAAATGCAGTACCCTAGGTAAAAAGGGAAAAAGAGAAGCTTCTCGAGGCCTCTAGATGATAAGCCTCGAGATATCCCTTATCCCTACTATTGTGGGTTAGTTGAAGCTCAAGATCCCTCATGTTAGGATCTTAGAGGCCACCTCACCCACTTATCTCTCAACCTATCCTATCCATTAAGCCTTATAAATACAAGCTTATGGCCATGGTTGAGGGGGAGAAATCTTAAGGTATTGTTATGTTGTTGGATTGATCACTTGGTCCATACCATTGGAGAGCATAGAGAGAGCTAGAGTCAGAGATTATGGGGATGAGAATGTTTGGTTTCATGGATATGCATGTCAACACTAAGGCTTGGTTGTAAACTTCTTCATATTTCTATATTAATTCATGTTGATTTCTGTCCCACATATATTGTTGTTGTTTGATTTCACATGTATGTTGCTAGATTCCTTAGTCACTAACATAGATCAGTAGCTTATATTCTGGTTGCCTTGATTTGTTTGCGTGTTTAAGCTTATTGTAGGTACATAGGGTAATGATCGAGGCATTGCATTCTAGGTATCTACAATGTCTAGGGAGAGTCTTCAACCTTTGTCCTCTATTTGTTCTGGATCTGAACCATTCAGACCAGTGGAACACCTTACTATCCGCAGGAGGTGAAATATTCCAGCTAACATGTTTGGCCACCTCTTATAGCGCCAAATCGATGCTCCACCCATTATGACCAAATCATTGCAATCCCCTTTCATCATTACAACCAAATCATGCATTAATCACCTGAATCCACCGATGATCCTGTCAATCCAATGGTTGGATCCATCATTAAGATGCATCTCATCCAAGAGCTTCGCCAGTTAACTATTTTAACTACCCAATTTATTGTTGATTTGACTCTATCGCAGCCTTGCAGCTATTGCGACATGACACCCTAACTATGATATTGACTCTTCTACTTGCGTATCCACTTCTCTTGGTGCACCATCCTCCTGACTACCATCTTATGCAAAAATGGATTTTTTTTTTTCATCACACAGTGCCTCAAGCATCGCGCGACTCCTATCCCATCCTATAGGGCTTCAACCTGCTACCATTCACTAGCTTTGGCAGCATTGCTCCATCTAGCTGTTGCAGGTTTACTGCACCTCCTGAAGTAATGGAATTAATGAGATATGGACCTAGCCAATGCATCTGTAACTTACCTGGATGTTTCGGGAACTTGCTATCATACATTAGTACCAGGTCTCCTTGTTGAAAGTGTTTATGATTAATATGTCTATCATGCCAAGATTTTTGTCGATCCATCCCAACGCGCTGGTGAAATACTGCAACAAAGAGGTCTTCCTCAAGCTATACCAATTGAGCCAGGTGTTCTTCTAATGTTGCTTCATCATCCATGCATGTAGTTGCTACTATGCACAATCTTGGAACAATGTACTCCATTTGCATGACTACTTATTTCCCATACACTAATTTGAACGGTGTCTGTCATGTCACTCTTTTGCAAGTGGTGCAATATGCCCACAAAACTACTGGAATATTCAAATCCCAGTCATCACGGTTCACGTTACATACCTTTGTGAGTGCATGCTCCAATACCTTGTTGAACACCTCCATTGTCCCATTTGCTTGTGGATGATATAGGGTACTCTTCTTATGTTGTATTTGGAGCTCCTATTTCATTGCATTGATTGTGGGAATTATGAAGTGACTCCCCTAGTCGCTCATTAATATCCTTGGGAACCAAAACTGATTAACAATGTTGTCAAATAGGAACCTCGTTGTTGTCGCAGCGATGCAATCTACAATAGGTGCGGCCTCTTCCCATGTTGTCAAATAGTCTGTCGCTGTAATGATGTACCATGCACCAGTTCTCTTTTGAGGTGGGTTTATTGGTCCCACAAAGTCCATGGCCCATTTGTCAAATGGTTGCAATGTCACCTGGGGTACTAGCATCATCTCATCCCTCCTTGATGGTTTCCTAGTTTTTTGACAGATGTGCAAGTCCATGCATAGTCCATCGCATCTCCATGGAGAGTGGGCCACCAGATCCTTGCGCAGAGCACTTTCCTGGAAGTAGTGCGACCGCCATAGCGTCCACCTATGACTCTTGCATGTGCATCTGCCAATATTTACTGTCTACGCTCCTGATAGTAAGTAGTTTCAAAAATATGGGAATTGATCCTTAGTATGCCCCTCTATGCGACATCAAGTACACCAAAATTCCTCGCGATGCTCTTTTCCTTTCTTGATACCTTGCAAATGGAGCGTCAATTTCTCCAGCTATTTCTGGATCTGATTCATACCGACTGCATTCTCGCCAACAGGTGAAGCTTCTAACTTCATCGCAATCTCCAAATCCTCACTCTATCTCGCAATCTTCTGATGCATCAATGACATTTTGATGTGCAGTACCAACACTGTGATGAACCATTCCTTATGATGAACATCACTCATCTCAAAATTGACTCATTCCATCAGTGTCTTGAATCGCTGATTGAAATACTAAAGAGTTTCGTTTGGATATTGCTTTATCTCCTTCATCACAGTGATGTATTGCACCTCATATTTTGGTTTTATGAATTCTTCAATCAATCCTTTTCTAATTTCTTCTAGATTCTTCACTGGAGTTCCCATAGCATCTTGTACAAACTTCATAAACCAATCTAGTGCGTGACCTCGAAGGGTCATCTCCAATTGGCCCTTCTTAATATCATCATCTAGATTTTGTTTGACAATCCACACTGCTTCACATAAGAACCAGTATTTCTTGGGATCCTCAGTCTTGTTCCCATGAAACAGAGGTAACTTCACATCATCGCATGCCATCATGGGCCTTCTTACTATAGTTGCTGATATGCTACTATTAGAGTGTTTTTGACATGTCAGACAAGTCGGTGTCGAGCTAGTATTTCTTCCCGATTGTGGTGCAATGCATGGAGGTTTGTGTACGTTGTTTCTCTGGGTTAGTCTTTCCTCAGTCTTGGGCGTATCTTGGCCATCTCCTTTGTCATTGTAGGGTTGCTTCATCTTGTGTGGTCTACTCTTGCAGTCTCGCGTTTCGATCATAGCAGGACTCTCTCCTGTCCTCTGCCTCTTCTCTTGCCGAAACCTTGCTCCTCATCTCGTAATACCAATTCCTTACTTGAATTCCCTCATAGTATCGTCGTAAATTCCATCCATCAACCCCGTATCATTCCATCCAACCCTTGTCTCCATGATACCTGCAGCCTCCGCACACCAGGTTTCTACTCGACAGAGTTCATCTTCAATATTCCCTTTTTGCATATTATCATCTTAATAGACAATTGCAATGATAATAGGAACCTACCTCTTGGTCCATTGAAGAAATCCCTTTCTACATCGTTGTAATATTTAACTATGTCGACCACAAAATTAGTGATATATCCCTCCAAGATACTGTCAAGACAAACTTCAATAGCCCTTGATGCTTTGTTGTCTACCTCTTGCAGCTACTAGATCAGTTTTGGGGTCCAGCGAGTCGGTTCACCTCCTTGGAAATTGGTCTTTTGATATGTCAAGCATGCCAATCACTCATACAATATGATCAGAAACTTAGAGAGAACGTACTTGTGTGGGTCATCGTGCATGTACCTCACCAACCACTGATATGTCATCATTCCAGGGTTCCGATTCTCTTTCTTAGCAAACTCCCATGCCTTTTGGTTGAACCAATCTTAGATTTCCAGCCTCATCGGATGCCACACCATGTCCTCTTCCCTCTTCAAACTTTAGGTCCCAACAAAGGAACCATTTGTTAAAAAACAAACCCATCGACAGGGGTTCACTCTCTGTCGACACCCAAACCAAGGCGATCTCCTTGAGCACCGACTCAGACAGGTTTTACCCCGTCTGACAAAAACTGTAGAGAATATGAAGTCTCACCTGAGATGTTCAAGGGAGAACTGTCGAAACCAAGTTTCTACAGTATGAAGGAGGACAGTGCATCTACTATTCAATTTAGCGCAACATTATTCAACATATCTACTTATCCAGATTATGCATTAACATAATTATGTCATCATTCAATAGATCACATTAACATAACTGAATTGCAACAAAACATCGATGCGAAAACAAATCTAGTAGTATATCATCATTGAAAGTACAGAAACATCGCATCATTCACAAAACCACATCGTAGATACACATTGCATTCACATTTAGGCCGCAGAAAACAGGAAAATAGAAAGATAGTAAAAGACATAATGATTTTGCTCAATCCCCGTCATGTCATATTACTCTTTGTAGAAAAATAGAGTTTCTCAAGACAGTTCTTTAGTCACATACACAGAGCCAAAATTTGTTGTTCTCAAAATTGATAAGAAACTCTAATACATCCACAAAGCTAAGAATACAACTCCACTAAGAAGATAAGAACCACGAAGCGACTAAGAACCTCTAACACTTGCACTTATAAATCTATTTATAGGCTTGCACCTTTACATTGATGGTCCACTTTAATTCCTCTTCCTAACTACTTCTTAACAGATTCTACAAAATAATGACCACAATCCATGAAATGCGGTCCAAATCTACAAAACATGAGCAAAATACATAAAATATTCTAAATCTACCTTATGCGTCGTTTTTCACCTTGCACAACATATTTGACCTTGCGTAGCATCCACGATGCTTCACAGCTAACTTACCCAAAAATACTTGCCAACATGCACTACATCTGGAGCTTGGTGCATGAGCAAGTGATATCATTGTAGTATTTCTCATCTACAGAGCAAACTGTTAACATCTTCACCAAGATCTTCACAGAGAAGACATTCACCTATCTGAGCTCACTCCTTGGAGTGGGTGGCACATGGTGATGACTAATATTCACTTTCATATTTTTCTCCATGTCCATTTTAGAGGGGAGGTTTTGTTTCCATGAGGTTTTCCTCCTTACCTTGGTTATATGGACAAAAAAAAATTGTAAGAGGTGACTTGAGCCTTAGTTGCCAAGGCCTCAATTTTTGATGTGGTTACACTAAGTTAGGATTAAGGGGGGGTGTTATATCATCATACCACCTAATACCATGGTCACATACACCTAGGACACACTTTCATTTGTTTTTTACTTATGTCATATGGTCCAAACCTTGGTTATGTTGGTCTAGCAAGGTATTTGGGGGTTTTGGACTCATTAATGCACCCAAGCACCCACATTGGATCATTTAGGATACATATGTGCCCTCATTTATGACAGTTCAGTCCTTTATTCTCTCCCAATTCTTAAAATAGGGAACCAGTTTGACCAGAGGCACCCATGCATTGTATTTGAGTGTTTTTGGTTCTTTTGGACCATTTATTGCTTCCTAAAGCCACTCCCACTCACCCATGCACTCCATCACGCCTAGCCTACCCTCATTTATGTCCTTGCATGCTTCACCCATGTTCACATGGGCACTCGTGACTGTTTGAGGTGCTTTGGGAGCTCATTGGTCCACCTAGGGGGGTTTGAGGTCCAATCTAAGCCTCCCACATGTATGTCTCGAATTTTCCTCCAAAGGCTAACTGTTTTCACCTATTATATTATAATCAGGTTCCATACATATTTACATGTTGGACAATAATAGAAACTTCATTTATTGACACTATTCCTATGTGGTAATTTTTCTCTTTTCGTCATTTTTTTTGCATAGTTTATGAAATTCTTGAGTTGTGAGGATTCCCTTAGCTCCTAGATCTTGTTGTGAATCAGTTTTTCATAGTAAGGGTTGCATAAATTAATAAAAAATCCATTGTACATCTATTTTTCATGGTAGTTCTTTGCCGTAAAATTATACTGCATAACACAATGAAGTAGTTTTTGTTTTGTGTATATATATAGTGAATATATTTCAAAAAACTAACTTGAAAAATTAAATAATTACATAAACTAATTAAAAACCATTTTCCATCCACTTTTCATGGTAGTTCTTTACCATAAAATTGTACTGCGTAATACCTTGAAGTAGTTTTTGTTTTGTGCATATATATACTAAATATATTTGAAAAAATGTAAGTTGAAAAATTTAAGGGTTGCATATACTAAATAAAATTGCATTGTCCATCTAGGTTTTATGGAATTTCTTTGTACTGCATAACATAGTGAAGTAGTTTTTGTGGTGTATATCTACTAAATATATTTTTAAAAATATATAGTTGGAAAAATTAATTGTTGCATAAACTAATAAAATATCCATTCTCTGTCTAGGTTTTATGGCAGAAGACCGTGAAGTAGTTTTTGTTTTGTGCATATATACTAAATTTGTTTTTTAAATGAGATGCAAAATTTAAGGGTTGCATAAACTAATAAAAAAAGTCATTGTCCATCCAGTTTTCATGGCAATTTTTTTACTCTAAAATTGTATTGCATAGCATAACACTATGAAGTAGTTTTTGTTTTATACTGCATAGAATAACATGGTGAAGTAGTTTTTATTTTGTGCATATATAGTAAATATATTAGAAAAAAAATGAAGTTTTAGATGGCACCTTAGATAAATTAGATGGAACTTGTAATGCATAGCATAGCATAACACAACATATCATGGTGAAGTTGTTTTTGTTTTGTGCATATATATTTAAAATCTATTTTAAAAAAAACTAAGTTTTTAATGACACCGTAGAAATATTAGATGGCACTTTCCAGAGAGAAAGAAGTGCACAAATTCATGGAATCCCATGGATTTTATTATGTTGGGTTAAAAGTTATAATTTTTTAATCTATATGTTATTCAAATTAATAAAAATTATTGGATTTTTTTAATATTATAATAAAAAATGTGTTGTGAATTACCAAAAAAAAAGGGGACACAAAGAATGTGATTGCTACTCAGGAAATCAAAGAATGAAAAAACAAATACAAATCCTAACCCATTAAACACAACTAAACTGATTATCAAAATCAAATGTGACTAGATACAAATCTTGTAACCTTCTATTCAACTTACCATAATTTCTAGAACAGTGGGATGCAAAAGCATGAATAATTCATATTTCAATTAAAAATTATCTTATTAATCCCAACAACACAAGATGAGGTAATAAAATTAAGTGAACCAATATCCAAATTCAACCAAATTACTCACAACTAGCCATTGAAAATGAAAAACGTTTGACCTTTTTTTCCACTAGAAGAGGTCATTTTGTCAATAGAATTAACTACCTCGAAGCCATCACTAAATCTGTATGGAACATGACAATAAGTAGAGTTTTAATATTTTGGCATTAATGTCTCTTGCATAACTATTAATATGTAACTATAACCCAAAAACAATTTAAAATTGCAGCAAAAAAAGTGCCAAAAACAACAAGTAGATTTTACTTTACCACTAGATGAAGACCAATTTGTGAATAGAAAGAACAAAGATGATAAATTTGTGATGATGAATGTTATANGGGGGGGGGGGGGGGAGTGGTTGGAGAGAAGAAAGGTAAAAATAAGTTATAAAAATTTATAGAAAATCGGGGAGTTTTTGGCACGAAGAAAGGTAAAAATTTGGGTAAAAGGTAAAAATATGGAGGGATAAAAAAGTGTTGGAAGTTTCCAGTACTAAAATTATGGGGCGAAGGAAGGATTGAATATGAATTTTACTGGAAATCAAGGGTGAAGGGAGGATTTTAGGTAACTTTGGGAGGGAGAAATCATTGTTTTTTCCTTCCTCATTAATAGAGGGAGGGATATTTGTATTTTAATTATTATTTGTTTAATAAATATTGTATGAATGTATTAAAATTTAAAAATAACTTTTCATATTAAAATTTGCCCATTAAAATTTTCTAACTCCCTTAATTTCTCCCATGGGCGATCTAAAATTTTCCTTGGTCAAGGACTTATAATCCAATGTTCTTGAATCCTTTCATGAACTCTACTAAACATTTTCTCAATAGAAGAAAATATTATCTAATGATTGTTACACCTCTAAACTTAAGAATCATTCAAGATACTTACACATAGATTCCTTCTAAATTTGAATACCATACATGGTTTCTACATAGCAGGAAGTTAAATTAACCAATTCCATTGGTTTTTTTTTAGGAGATAGAAAATATAGCTTCTCCCTCTCAACATCTAGGATGTGAGAATCATAAATTTGAGTCCTTCACCACTGATAATCATACCCCTCTATATCTACCACACATATGAATATAATTAAGATAAATACATTACCTTCATGATTCTTTACCTTTCTCCGAATGGAATTAGGGATTCTATTTTGTCTTCTTCCTAAGAAACATAGAAACCTCCTAATCTGTTATTTTTCAAGATAGCCATATTAGTTACTCCATGTCATTCTCCTCTTTTGGGTTAGGGATTATGTTTTTTCCCTACAAGAAAAATTATTCAAATGATTAACAACATTTCATAACCAATAAATGTAATCACATGAAAATTTTCAACATACTGGAAATGGTTCACACAATTATGTCCATAGAATAAATCAATGTTTTGACATAACCCCATTCATATCTTATGTGATGTTTGCAACCCTATATCAATTCAGAAATTCATATTTTATGAAGGAAATATGCAGCCCCATATTCATATCTCATGAATAAAGGATATATCCCTGTATCTCATGTCTTATCAAGGAAATTTTCAGTTTTATATCATTCCTATATAAGTATATACCAATCCTACATAAGTCTTATATTAGTCCTATATTATATCACAAAATATGGACTCGTGAGATCGATAATATGCTAATAAAAGACAAACAATAATGTATACGCTCAACAACATTCCAAAGTCTAGGAATACATAGGAATACATATATCTATATGATAGTCGTGAATCATATTAAAAAACCTCTAGATCTGATTAATAACATCATATAACAATCAAAATATAAAGTACTTATCTTTTATTTCTTTGTGTGGGATCCCTTTTAATCTCTGCACCCTTATGGATGCCAATCTTTGAGCAAATATGAAGATACTTTAACTTTAAAAATTTTGATAAGAAAATCGATTGCATGTAGATCTCATAAAACAATTCAAACACACAAATTATTCAATCCATATGACACATGATGTACCCTAGGAAAACCCTCCAAATACGGAGGATGAAAAACACAACAAACAATCCTTTGAGTATGATATATAATGGAAGAGAATGATTTTACAACAATTGCATATTGTTTGATAAGATATATCTAAGAAACAATAGAGAATAGAGATCATACAGAAAACTGCCATAGCCTTTCCAAGATCATAACACTCTAATAACAAGCTTATTCAGTCATACAATGAGAGGTAGTGAATAAATGCATGAATTTAGCCACTATGAACACTGTGTACACTATCCACACATTACCTATTTCATCTTCCTTGTCTTGGTGCCAAGTGTCACCTCATAATTATCCCCACACTGAAGATATGTGTCCTCCATCAATTCACTGTTGTTAACTAACTCTAAATGAACTGAATTGAACTGAAATGAACTAAAATGAACTTAACTGAACTGAGTTGAATTGAATGTGAAATTATTAACTAATTGCTTGAAAATTAGCTAGAAGTTTAATTGAATGTCTTAAGTGATTCACAATTAGTTCCATCCACAACAACCACTTCGCATAAATCAAGGGATATATACCTTAATTAACTGAAGCTCGTTTTCCACAACTTAGACTTAACTGATGTCTGTGCAATTTGAGTTCACTGGAGGTCTGACATGGGAATTTAAAATCCTTACTCTATCTATGTTCTAATATCATTTATCATTTAATTAATTATGCATGGTCCGTGAGTGTTTAATTAATTAATCATCTTTATCATATTATACTCGGAAGAATTGTTTCCAACCTATGATCATATGTATTACCCTGGGTCATATAGTGATATGATACTCTAAAGTAAATCACTCTAGGGGTAGCTAATCCCTAAAGGAGACTTATAGCACCTGGTGATCATGACTAGTCATGCATCACATAGTATATCCTCATGACTTGATACAACACAATTCATATGGTCTTGATACAACATAAGACTATTGAACTTAATACAACTTAAGTTTTGGATTTGATACAACACAAGTATCTGACCTTAATACAACACAAGGTCCTGATATTAATACAACATAATATCATGATCTTAATACAATATAAGATCATATTTCATGCATCTCTCATAACCTCAACAACTTAGCTTGATACAACACAAGCTCTTAACTTAATACACCACAAGTTGATGAACTTAATACAACATAAGTTTCGGACTTGATACAACACAAGTCTCATGGAGAGGTTGCTGAACTTAACACAACACAAGTTCTAGACTTGATACAACACAGGTCTCATGGAGAATGACTCCTGATGCTATACATTTAACACTCCTTCTCAGAAAGGGAGACATTCTTTGTCATACTAAGCATATCTTGAAAGTGTCTGAACTTCATCACAGATAGAGGCTTTATCATCACATATGCAATGTGCTCATCACTAGATATGCACTGAAGTTTCATAATACCTTTCTTGAACATGTCTCGAATGAAGTGATACTTCATTTTTTCTATGTTTCAAGTTGTCATGAAACACGAGATTTTCAGAAAACATTATACAAATATGTTTGCCATACCTTATCCCTGTAGGCTCTTTCTTTTCACCGAAAAATCCACCATGTATCTTTCTTAGCCACACTACTTCTCTGTAAGTAGTACTAGCAACAATTTACTCAGCATATGTAGTGCTCTTGGAAACTAAACCTTTATTTTTACTAGACCATGAAATCATAGTAGAACCCAAGCTGAAACAATATCCAAAAGTGACCTTTTGATCAACAATGTTTCCACCCCAATCAGAATCAGCATATCCAAGAAATAATAATCCTCCATTGGATGCATACTTGGGTCCATAAGCAACTGTACCATAGAGGTATCTCAAAATATGCTTACCTGCAACCCAGTGTATGTGTCTAAGATTAGTCATGAACTGACTCAAGATGTTAATTGCATAACAAATGTCTACCCTCGAATGTATTAGGTACATCAACGAGCCAATCAATTGTCTATAAAATGTGGGGTTCATTGGATCTAATCCAGTGTCAGTCTCATGAAGTTTCCTCAAATTGGAATCCATTGGTGTATTTATGGATTTACCATCCACCATGCCAAATCTAAGTATGATGTCCACAATGTACTTCCCTTGTGATAGAAATGTATCATCATTCCTCTACCAAATTGCAAGGCCTAGGAAGTATTGCATAATACCTAAGTATTTCATCTCAAACTTCGAGGTAAGATCCCTTTGACACTCATCAATTATTCGTTCCTCTCTAGTGAGGAAAAAATCATCCACATATAGCACTAGTACCATATGTTGGTTCTCCACTACTTTGAAGTACAAGTTTGAATCTGCATCACTCTTCAAGAAACCCAGTTTCTGAAAATAATTGTCTAATTTGGCATACCAAGCTCGATGATCTTGTTTTGACCCATACAAGTCTTTATTCAACTTACACACATGGTTATCCTTCCCATGCATCACAAAACCCTTAGGATGCTCAATGCAAACCTCTTCCTCAACCTCACCATTGAGGAAGGAATCCTTCACATCCATCTGGTGAAGCTTCTAGCCCAATATTGATGCAACTGAAATAATAGATCTAATGGTAGTATACATAGCCACTAGAGAAAAATTCTCCTTATAATAAATGCCCTCTTTTTTAGAAAATCCATGGGAAACAAAACTAGCTTTTTACTTGTCTACATTGCCATGTGCAACATGCATTATCTTATAAAGCCATTTTGGAGTTACAACAGACTTAATATCAGGTCTAGGAACAATATCCCAAACATAATTATTCATAATAAAATGATATTCCTCTGTCATAAAATCTTTCCACACTTTGTCCACTGCAGCCTCTTCATATGATGAAGGCTCTAAGTCACTAATGATGTTCATAAATGCAACATATCCTAAATACCTATCATGATGTTTGCACTCTCTTGTATCCTTACATGTGCTTTGAAGCACCACTTCCAATCATCCATGTATATTCTCATGTGATGAACGATTTGGACAAAGAAGAGACGAGGTAATACTCCCTCCTTGTCTCATTCTCTTCGGGTGCATTTTCTTTGGAATTGGTTCTTCCTACATTTTTAGTAGTCTCTTTGATCACAGTGGTCATAAAGGAATCAAGATCATTCTCTTCGAAAATGTTGATCACTCTCTCCTTCCATGTGTTGAAGTTTGTTGTTCCTTCAATTCATTCTTTATGTCAAACGAATATTGATCCCATTTATTCAAGATCTTGCTTAATGCTTCAATATCCTACATAGGTTAAGAATGTTTGCACAAAACTAAACTCGTACATGCCCTTGCTCTGATGCCATGTCAATGTTTAAGAAAATATAAATATACTTGAACTTTAATACTTTTGATAAACAAATCCAATGCATTTAGATCTCACAAAACAATCAAAACACAAAAATTATTCAATCCATAAGACACATGATGTACCCAGGGAAAACCCTCCAAATACGAAGGATTAATTAAAACCCAACAAACAATCCTTTGAGTATGATAGATAATGGCAGAGAATGATTTTACAACACTTGCAGATTTCTTGATAACAGATATCTAAGCAGCACTAGAGAATATAGATCATACATAATTATGTCGTAGCCTTGCCAAGTGCATAGCACTCTAATAACAAGCTTATCCAGTCATACAATGCGAGGTAGCGAATGGTTGCATGACTTTGGGCAATATGAACACTATGTCCACTATTTGCACATTACCTGTTGCACCTTACTTGACTTGGTTCCAAGTTTTCACCTCGTAATTATCTCCCACACTAAAGATATGTGCCCTCCATTAATTCACTGGTGTTAACTACCTCTAACTAAACTGAACTGAACTAAGCTGAATTAAACTGAATAGACCTGAATGTGAATTGATTAACTAATTGATTGGCAATTAGTTAGGAGTTTAACCAAATGTATTTAGTGCTTCACAATTAGTTTCATCCACTTCTATCACTTTACATAAATCAAGGAATACATTCCTTAATTAACTAAAACTTGTTTTGCACATCTTAGACTTAATTGATGTCTATGCAATTCGAGTTCAATGGAGGTATGACATGGAAAATTCGAATCCTTACTCTATATTTGTTCTAATCTCATTTATCATTTAATTAATTCTACATGATCCATGAGTTTTTAATTAATTAATCATTTTATCATATCATACTCAAAAGAATTGTTTCCAACCTATGATCATATGCATTACCCCGGGTCATATAGTCCAATTCTAAAGTAAATCACTCTAGGGATAGCTAATCCCTAAAGGATACTTATAGCACGTGGTGACCGTGACTATTCATACATCACATAGTGACTTGATACAACACAAGATTAGTCTTGATACAACACAAGACTGCTGAACTTAATGCAACATAAGTTCCGAACTTGATACAACACACATACCTGACCTTTATACAACACAATGTCTTGATATTAATACAACATAAGATCCCGATCTTAATACAATATAAGATCATGATCTTAATACAACATAAGATCATATTTTAGGCATATCTCATAACCTCAATAACCTAGCTTGATAAAACACAAGATCTTAACTTAATACAACATAAGTTCCGGACTTGATACAACACAAGTCTCATGGAGACATTTCTGAAGTTAATACAACAAAATTTCTGGACTTGATACAACACAAGTCTCATGGAGAACGACTCCTGATGTTGTACATTTAAAAGTGGAGAATACCAGAGTCCTTCTTTATTCACTTGAATGGAATATCTTTATTCTTTCTACGAGGAAAAGAGTATCCTCTTTAGTGTACACAACCTTGCTTTGGATGCGCCCCTCTTCTTGACTCGAGGCCTTCTTATTGAAAATAATGGTGAGTGTATCAAAACAATCCCTTGTGGTCTTCAATGGAATGATCATGGACACGATATTGTCCTTAATTGAATTAAAGATGATATGCTTGGCCTTTGCTTGATTCTTATTGAAGTTGATTTTCCCTTCATTGGTGGTAGGATCCTCTACCATAGTGGTCACAAATGAATCAAGATCATGCTCTTAAAGAATATTCAACATCCTCTCTTTCCATGTGTTGAATTTTGATGTGCCCTCAAGTTGGTCTTCCTTTCGAATGGAGATTGATCTCATGGCTGCAATCTTTTGCTTAACACTTCAAGGTATACATAGTCTTAGATTTCTACACAAAACTAAGCTCGCCCATGCCCTATGCTCTGATACCATGTTGATGTCTGAGAAAAATCAAAGATGCTTGAACTTTAAAAATTTTATTGATCAATTTCAGCACATATGATTCTAAAAAATCATCCACATATATATCATCCATATATAAATATCATAAATATATCAGCCATGCAAATCAACTCCATAAATCATCCATATGAATCAATCAACCATGAAAGACAAGATATACCCTCGGAAAACCCTCCAAACACGGAGGATGAAAAACCCAACGATTCTTTGAGTATGATAGATATATATATTTACATAGAATGGCTTATAACACATAACTAGATTTCCCAATAAGAGATATCACCTCCGCAGTAGAGAAGAGAGATCCAATGTAACCCTGCAAAAATAATTGTATGCAACTATATTGAATTTGTCATATGCCTAACATATTAATAACAAACCAAAATCCCTAGCATGCAGAACGAATCACATAGGAGGCTCAATAAACACATTGAGAGAACCACAAGGTGCATTCACAAGGAGTGGCTAACTAGAACTCCCTCCATGCAAACATTAGAGCCCTTCCTTTCCTCAATTAGACTAAATGTTCACTATGTTGAATTGAAAGTGAACTTACTTGAACTAAATGTTAACTAAATTGAACTGAATGTTAACTTACTTGAAATGAATGTTAACTGAATTGAATTGAATTAAATGTTAACTTACTTGCACTAAATGTTATCTGACCTGAACTGAATGTTAAGTTACTTGAACCAAATGTTAACTGACTTGAATTGAATGTTAACTTACTTGAACTTAATGATAACTTACGTGAACTAAATGTTAACTCACTTGAACTGAATGTTAACTTTGCTTGAGCAGAATGTTAACTGACTTGAACTGAATGATAATTGACTTGAAATCAATATTTAATTAATTCTTGATGACTTAGTTAAGATGCTAAATCATCATTTATTCACTCTTAGTGCCATCCATGCACAATTTATATTATTAACTTTTGCATGGATCTCTTTAGCTAACAGATGCATGTTGATTGATGAACATTAATATTTTCTTTGCTTAACTGATTACATTCATTAATAGTTCAATTTATGCTTTGACTAAGGCATTGATTGAGGCATTCATATTTTACTGAATCTCTATAACTTGAGTTCCCTAAGGATTTTTCATGGGAAATTTGAATTCTCTTTCTCTATGCTTTATCGCATTATCATTAAATAATTAATGCATGGTCCATATGTGTATTATATATCCATCTTATCATATCATACTCAGAAGATTTATTCCATATTACATATTGATGATCATATATTACCCCGGTGTTGTTAGGGAATCTATCTTATGGCTGGTTTTTGAGGCCACCAACATACTATGGTTTTGCAGACAGACAAACATGATTACAATAATATATTAAAGAAGAATAGATGAAGGATGTGCACCTTGTTCTGAAGGTCTATCCTAACTTGGTCTCTTTTCTCCAATGCTCTTTTGCTTCCAATCTTCAACACCTGCAATAAAGAAAGCAACCTTCCTCAAAGCACCTTCAATTGTTATAAAATATGACAAATGAACATAAATAAATATTGCAATTCAAATCAAATAACAATATAGATCAATACTCAAAAACAATTGAAACATGCATTACACATTGATGGAAGGAAATGACATTTTTTATTGATAGAGTTTCTGGAAACATTACATATCCTCTTCTTGATCAGACTCCTTTGAAATACCTAGATCTAAGTCATCTTTCTCCTCTCCTCAATGTAAATTATCTAGCATGACTTTGCCTCCAAAGTTGGTCCCCTTTCCTCTATCCCTTCCCCTCTCTTTATAGTTGTCTAGGAGGAAGGATTTTGAGGCTAGGATGGTTAGGAAAGTTAGGGAGGTTGCCAAACCAACCGCAGCTACCCTTTGATTAATTATATTTTTATTTTTAACAAATAGTAATGAAATAAACATGTTGTAATAGAGAAACTTGTGAATGATACATGTATTTCCTTGAGGAAACTCGTGTATTCAACATTTGAGATCAACACATGGGTTTCTCGTGGGAAAATTGTGTATGTTACACATGTTTCTATAAGGGAAATCGTGTATTCAAGGTGAGCTCATATGCAAAGAAAGATGATACTGGAGTTGATGGTATGTATCAAGGGTACAATCCTCTTATAAATTTAAGGCTACTTCTATCCATATTGTCCTTTTGTGTGACGACACATTTGGTGGCATTACTCAGACAAAAAAGTGCCATTTAGAGGTATAACACCCGTTCCATATAGTCATATGCTAAATTAATTCACTCTAGGGCGAGCTAAGCCCTAAAGGAGACTTATAACATTCAATGACCATGAATAGAAATATATTAAATAGTGTAACCACCTTAACAAATGGGGGTCCACAGTCTTGATACAACACTAGATCATCTCCACAATTGGAGATACATTCTCATAGGGAACATTCTATGAGAATACTTGACTTGATACTAATCATAAGACTCAGCTTGATATTAATCACAAGCTTTAAAATACAACATCACCACCTCAATCATATGAGGATACATAGAACTTAATATGACTCACAAGTCCGACTTGATATTACTCACAAGTACGAAGAATAACTCTTGATGATGTATAATCAGCATCTGGAATTTGTGCGGTTAGTAATATTTTGGATTTTGAGCTATGGAATCTCTTCAATTTATGTCCATTCTTATTGAAATTCATTGAACAAATTTATAAACAATATTCTTGAATTATGTAATGTCTATATTCTTCTAAAAACAATAGTCCAATGCCACACCTTTTGGTATTCTAATGCATTTCTACTTTTTTAATGTAAAGTGATTTTCACAACTACATAATAGCCTCTTTTCTAAAATAGGAAACCTTAATAAAAACCCTAGCTCCAATCTAATGATAATACCTTTAATACTAATAGAAGTTGAAGCAGTTATAACAACCTTGGCGCCTATTTTTCACCATATGAGAAAAGGGATCAAACATTTATTTATGTCCAATAGTAAAACCTTATTATTAGTTAAAACCTCCAAATTTAATACAACATAAAGCATCTGTATTAATGTTGGAATATTTTTCCAATCATATCAAAAATGCATTCAAGCATACTATTGTTAAAAAAAATTATAAATACAATATTTTTCTTACAACATATATGAAATTATTCTCTTTTTTAATCTTTAGTGAGTTTATTTAATACATTACTATTATCATATCTATGCAAATGCCTCTACATTTTAAAGTTTGAACATCAATTTATATCTCTTTCCATCAATATGCATATGCACTATATGTCTACATATTATGGTTGTTCATATATTCTTATTAGTATGAAATTCTTCTCTTTTTTAATCTTTAGTGAGTTTATTTAATACATTACTATTATCATATCTATGCAAATGCCTCTACATTTTAAATTTTGAACATCAATTTATATCTCTTTCCATCAATATGCATATGCACTATATGTCTGCATATTATGGTTGTTCATATATTCTTATTAGTCATGTTTATTGTCAATGTACTCTTATCCATGTCGATTTATTATTCCTTTATGTTTTATCTTGCTCTAGAGCCTATACATAGACATACAAATCAAATACACTTTAGTCTACACAAAAAAATTATTGCATAATTATTTCAAAAATTATTGCCTTTTGTATTCTCCTCAAATATGACCTGTAAATGCCTTCAACAACTTAACAAAAAGTCTTCTCATAGCATTTAAAATTTAATGCGAATAGGCACAACAATATCAAATCATATCAGTTCAGTTCCATATCTTTATGTAATATTATGTATTGCCACTTTTATAATAAAAAAACATTGATTTTGATGTATAGATAGCATCTCTTCCCTCAAACAAAAAAATAGCACATGATAATGTTCAATACACATTTGAGAAAAAATAACTAGCATATTATAAACTTTAATAACAATATGGAAACAAGAATTTCAAATTAAAACTAGTGAAATTTGAAGCACCTGTATTAATCTTAGCACTTCTTCCCACCATATGGGGAAAAAATGGATCAAGCATTCCATCATGTTGTATAATTTTGAGCACTTTTGTTAGTGTTTTAAACTCTTCTCAAAGATATGGAAAAAACAACTAAACAGTGTTCCATTGTTGCTTTACTGTTCCATTGAAAACAATTGCAAGTACAAAATCATTTTTCCCTACAATAGTGGAAAAACCTTGGCATAAAACCATGCATCATTATTCTAAAGAACATGTACAAATATTGTAATAATTTGGTTAACTCCATTAACAAAATATATCATAATTTCCTGCGCCATAGACAAAAAAATATCGACAAACAACGTAACTCACTTAACTAGAAAAAATGGTCATGTTAAATACATAATAGGCATTCTAAAAAACATGCACAAAATATTGTAATTATTTGGACTATTCCCTATACAAAAAAAATATCATGGTTTTCTATCCCATAGACAAATAAGATCCACAAACAATGCAACCCAATGAACTAAAAAACACATATTAGCTACAAAAATCTTCCTTTTTCTAAAAACCATGTAATAAAGACTTTGACTTCCCATGCAAAAGACATCATGACTTCCCAAGATATATACAAATAAAACTAACAGTGCAATTCATTGAATATACACATGTTAATTTCAAACATATATCATTTACATCTAAAACTAAATGCAAGTGAATAATACATCACATACATCACAACAGTCCCCATTGTCCAAACCATCATTTCATATGTTTCTCACAACAACAAGTGACAGTGTCAGGGACATTTCCACCTCGTGGATATTGTTTTAAATGCAAAGCTCGATATCCAACCCCACACACACGCACACACACATGCAAATTCTTCATGTTCAATCATTTTATATATTTTCAATTGTTAGGGTTCACATAATTTAAAATATTAAAATTTAATTCCAATTTAAATGTATAAATACAAAACATACAAAATAAAAATAAAAATAGGAGTAGTGAAGTAAGGTGTGTATATGTGTAGTACACATTACACACATCTGAATCTCCATATTCATGTATTTAAAATGCAAACCTTTATCTCCAACTTTTACTCTCACTTTTAAAAGTAGTATACCTCCTAAATGGGTGAATGGAAATATCGAAGTGATTCAAGGGAGGTTTTCACATTTGTGTTTTTAATACGACGTCCTCTCCAAATTTTTTACCCTTGGAATATATTCAATTAGATTATGTCAAATGATGAAAACATGCTAGTAAGATATTCCTAGTGTAGAGTTGAAGGTCAATGCCAAACTAGTGAATGGCTAAGCATGTTCGATGTAAATATTTCTATCTGGTCCATGTATTAGGCTTGTTGTGATGGCTCAAAAGATATGTAAATATTATGCTGGAAAATAATAAAATGGTCCAAGATGGTTGTGTGAAGAGCACTAGAGAGGGAAAGAGGAAAGGGGTCCTATGGGAAAGTAAACCCTCTTTTGTCAAGTGTCTACCTCAAAACTCATCCATTTTATTCCATGTTCCCTTAAGTAAGCCATTACTTCCTTTGACTTATCAAATCCAATAATTGAGTGCATGTGTTAGGTTGGTGGGAAAGTCTTCTCATTAAGTTATGGAAGCATCGAATGGATATACTGTTTATGACAATTGTAAGGGTCCTTCACTATATGGTAAAAAATAATGTCAACCATATTTTCACCAATCCTCTCATCTCCATTAGAATCTATCACTCATTTTTAATCATAGTTCATACACCAGGTAGTTTCATGTTGTTCTATACATCGCCAATTACTACACTGTGAAATTAACCATAATGTAGCACTTTGAAGAGGAATTTCCAGCCATTAGAGAGAAGAATGATGGATGTAGGTGAGCACAGATGTTGGTCAATAAAGGAAACCTTTACCTATGGTATATTTTCTTATCCTTATATGATTGAGAAGCCATGAATTGATGTTATAAGAGTTTTTCTAACCACATACATCAAATTCAACTCTTTATACAGACACTGAAGGGAGCTATAAGGTTTGTGTATTTTGAGGGACTATTGAGTAGAGAAAGAGCAGGTATTCTTTGTATTGTATGGGGTGGTGAAAGAGAGTTCATTGTTTTATTTCTATTATTGTAGTGCTTTATGGTAAGTAGAATGGCTAAGAATGAGAGTAAATGGATTGGGATGAGAGAAAATAAATATTTTAGGTGTTTCCTTCACCTTGGTGGCCTCATAGCTTGTATTGGTGTTGGTACCTATAGATAATTCCTATGGTTGGGTGGAAATTTCTCTTACACAACCATTTTCTTGGATATTATTCTTTTAAAAGATAAGTATTTATCATTGTCTATGAATATGCAAATTATATTTGTTTCTATTGTGAACATTATAGTTTAAGCATTTTGTGAATGTGAGGTATAGTTTTAATTTCATTGTTTTTTGTATTCATGTACGTACACATGCATTTATTTAAATTATGACCCTCATGGGAGTATTAATTAGTTTTGAAATTGAATATTATCCTCTGTGAGACAAAATTTTCTATGAGGGAATTCATAA
Source organism: Pseudotsuga menziesii (assembly GCA_001517045.1). NCBI lineage: Eukaryota > Viridiplantae > Streptophyta > Pinopsida > Pinales > Pinaceae > Pseudotsuga > Pseudotsuga menziesii. The sequence continues at coordinate 80,387 of LPNX010504537.1, read as the reverse complement.
GTACCCATTTAGAGGTTAGAAGGAGGGATGGGAATGTGACATAATAACCCTAAAGGTATTGAAATTATAAGTATCTTATTTGAGAATTGTTTCACTATATTGATGATGACATCCTACCATGACTCTTCAAATGGTGAGTGTCTTATCCATTTTGAAAAGAATGAGAGTAAAACATGGTAAATTCAAGGCTCAAAGATATGAAACATTTTCGAAGCCTAATGACATCTATCAATATATAAATTTAAACAAATTAGAATTGATATGGACACAGAAGAGTTACAAAAAACCTTACAAGTAAAAAGGTCAACCATTAGCATCTTCCTTAAATAATTAAATATATATAGATTTGATGAATGTATTAATTACTTGTATAAATATTTATATGAAATGTCATTTTAACATAATCCTTTGCAATAAGGGTGGTAGGTGCAAAGGAATTGGCATTAACGCAATGGACAACAATAATTGAACTTTGTGTGGGGATTGGGAGTAATGAAGAATGAACAGACATAAATTATGGTTTTCTATCGAGGTCCTTTTCTATTATATAATTTAAATACTAGGCAATCACTATCCTAGGAGTTTCCATACTGGTTATAATTTAATTTATCTATCCAAAACTTGGATTCATGTCATCTCCCTTATCCAATTACATCACTTCAATTCAAGATTTAAGTGTTAGTTTTGATATAATCAAGTACCATCATATCAAGGAGGAAGGTGCAGGAGGGGTCATTTTTTACCCTAGAGGAAAAGTCATGAATACCTATGCATGGGGTTTAGGAAGGAAAATGAATAACTAGGAATAATGGAAGGCCTTTATGCAAGGTATGGAATTAGTCTCAAGTCTCAACGATCTAAATATTTGAGTTTGTAGAGAATCAAGATTGGTCATTCTAAAAATTGGAAAATATTAAGAAGAAGAATCGACAAACTACGGAGGAATTTAGAAGCAAATCCTAAACTTTTCTCTCCCAAACTCCATATTATTATATCATGTAAAGAGATGGAAATAACAAGCATTCCAACCATCTATCCAATCAAGGGGCTTGTCTTTCACTAGGGAAGCTAGTAGTGAATGATATTCCCCCTACAAAAAAGGACTCCATGATTATGTCCATAAAAGGCTATCATCCAGGAAAGGGAAATCTTATAAGCCAAGGTAGAAGAAGTACCACTGGCCTGAAAATCCTGAGAAAAATGTCGTTATCCCTAATGGGGATGGTGGAATTCCCCCCCTTCTATCCCCTTAATTGCATCCACATGGTTGGGATGTGTGGCTCAGGATCTCTAGTCGGTTCACATTCGTCGACGACATAGTAAAGGAAGGCGACAAAAAAAATGACCAGGTATTTACAGCTATACCTAGAGTAGTCACATCCACTACAAATTGTACAGGAACAATTAAGTACCATCTAGGGGATACATATGATAGGTGTGGATTCAGACTCTCTGGATAGACAAGATAATGTCAATTCTTCACTCATAGTTTTTGGGTTGGATGATTTTATAAGAAATATTCTCTTTGATTTAGTAGTTTCTATAGAGTCTCCTTCCCTACAACCCAATCCAAAGGTGGGGTTATTCCTCTACAAATATTGAGCCTCCTTCATTGGGATTATTTAGGTCTTCTTGTAGAATTTAAAGGCTTTGGTTAAAAGTATAAGTAAATCAAGTAGAAATGTCATATTGGCAAGAGATATATGCCAACATTAGGGTGTACCTTGAGGACTTCAAGAAAGTCCTAGGGTTTGTTCACAAAGGCGTTGGGGGATTTCATCAAAGGATTTCCAAGATGATAATTGCATAACAGTATAAGAACACCATAATTACATGCATGGAATCCAGAATTGCAACATTGATTGTAATTTGAGAGAGCAGTACGGACTAATGGAAGAAATTAAGAAAGAAGAGGGGGATTTGGCAAGGTTAATACAAGGTAGTTGTAGTTAGAACTTCTCAGAGGAAGATGCATGAGCTATGGAGGAAGCCTCAATCAACCAAGATATGCAAGGCCACCATGGATAGGCATGAATGATCCAAATAAGTTTTTTTACTGCTTTTACCTCCTCTGTCGTTAGGTTTTTTCACATCCTTTTATGTAACTAGTTTGTCAAGATTTATAGTGCTTAGAATGTTGAAGTAGGAAAGAAAATTGTTGGAAACCTTCTGGAAATTTTGTATAAAGGAGGAATTAGGGTAGGAATTTATCAAGTAGATGAAGGATACTCCTGCTAAAAGACAAAATATTAATTTTTGTATCATTCTAATGGTTGTTTCAGTTGCTTAATACAAATATTTTTCAACTGTTCAAAAAAAAGTACCATCATATTCTTAGAGGATTAAATTCTCATTCTAATAGACTTCTAACATGTCCTAGATAAAGGATGGATTTCAAAAATTGGGGGATACTTTCCCATGTATCATTCGTTGAAATTATTACTAGGTAGTATGAGTCACAACATAACTTGGAAGGTGGTGACAAGTTGTCAAGATGACAATTATGGGGATGAGGCATTTACAAATTCCATGTGTGTAGTATGCTCTTCACACATAGTATATCTTGAAGGAGTTGAAGGTGTGGTGGATGATGACATGGGAAATAACTTAGATGGTAGGATAATCCCTAGATACTATGGAACAATTTAGGGTGAAATTATGTGGAAATTGTTTGAGCTTTGGCACTATGTACCTGGGCGCACTACTCCTTGGTTCATTTGGAATGTTATGGAAATGACCCTGTCAAGGTGTGTTAAGTATTTCATGTCTCTTTATTACATCGCTCTCTATTTTTTGTGACGACCATGTGTGTGGGAATTTATGTTTCCTTATTCTTTGGCCTTACTCGTCCTCTTGGGATTGTATGGAGGGATTTTATGTGGATTTTTGCTTGGGTGGTAGGTCGGTCACAATCACAACTTTAGGTGGTTTTATATAGACTAAGGAGCCCTTCAAGGTTTCTCTCCAACAATTTATGGTAACTTTATTGGCTCTATTTTGTATGGATAGATAAAAGAGATTTCAATCTTCTAAGACATGAAATCATAAATATTTCATGTCTAAGTGGATTAGTTTGCAATAAATCTGATTTTTTCTGTGAATTGTTGCATTTCTTGGAAAATTCCATGATGGTTTGTCATGATTTTCTTTAGAAATAATTTGATGAGAAGCTAAAACTAAAAACCTAACAATATATTTGTGGCTAAGGAATTATTGGGGTTTTTTTCCTAATTTACTTACATGTGAGTAGATAATAGAAAAAACAAGCAAAAAAAAACAAGGAAATAGTAGTAGTCACCTAAGGAAGGGGCTAGAAAACGTGCTTACACAACCAAGGATGAATGGTAGGATTCATCCCCAGTATGGATTCCAAATTTAATATTGGTATTTTAGCACCAACCTGTACCAAAAGTACATATTTGAGGGTTGTGTAATCTTGAGTACCAAATCAATTAGGTTGAGGGAGACTAAAATAAATGAAGAACATCTTTTATTATGTATTCAATGTAATATAAGGGAAACTAACTAAAAGAAAACAAACCATAACATGTAAAGACTATTGGTTTTTGTATTAACAAATAGAATAGAGTTTGGGGTGGTAGGAGCGGGAGGGATCATATTTGATCCTAAAGGAAAAAATGTGAATATTTTTCCTTGGGGGCTAGGAAAGAAAACCAACAATCAAGCAGAGTGGTTGGACCTATTTCAAGTTATGGAAATTATCTCCCAATTAAGAATCTCAAAACTACATGTCTTTGGAGATTGAATGTATGTGATTCAAAAAATTCACAAATCCTTCAAGGGAAACTCCTCTAGTTGTGGAAGAATACAAAAGCATATTATTAATCTTAACATACCTGACATAGTGGTACTCTATCATGTAAGGAGAGAGAATTATAATCTGATAGATGAATTAGCCAATCAGATATCAAATATTAATCAAGGAATGATAGCGTTCGATAACCAAAACATGGATATGACACTTGATATGAATTTGACCCTAGGTATCACTCAAGGTAAAAGAAGAAGTTTGATGACCATGAAAAGAAGTTGGGGGATAACCATGCACTTTTCTCTAGGAACCATTCACGTGGATAAGATCAAATAGAAGACAGTTGGAAGTCACTCTGCAAATGGACCATGAGGAAAGTTAAATGGTGGAATATAGGGGCAAGTTTTGGGCATTAATTCCATTTAAGTATGGTATCCTATACCTCTCTTCATCCTTGAAATTTTGCACATTTGAATTGATGGAGATAAATCATGACAAACAAGCAATGCCCTAGAAGGAAAGTTTCTTTGCAGAAGAATTATGTTGTGGTTTTCTCTTCTTTGTAATAGACGCTCCTATGCATATAGACTCCTTCTCCAATTTTGTAAAGATTTCTCTAGAACAAGAGAATGATTTCAAGACCTTCCCATTTTGGAAATTTATCCGCCCCCCACAACCAGAGTATTAATCTCTTAGTGTGTGTAGAATAGTGGGTAGAGATTAATCTCTTAGTGTGTGTAGAATAGTGGGTAGAGAAGAGTAGGAATAATTCGGACTTAAATAAAACTCTCTCCTAACACATAAGAAGTTTAAGGAATCATCTCTTCTTGGACTGAGATCTATGCAAAATTCAAAGAGAACTTGTAATATTTCAAGAAAATGATTCGGGTTGTTCATGAAGCTATTGGGAAGGTTTTTTCGTACACTTCTATCATGTTCGAGGATGCTCATCTCAATTCTAGTTGTCTTTCCTACCTGGATTCACACATTGGTTACTAGGGTGACAACAAGAGAGAACAAATAGGCTGAATGGATGAAGTCGGGAAAGAGTTGAGCTAGCTTGTGAAGATGGTCCATTGTAACCATTTCCAGGAGTTCCCTTACAGTGAATCTCGACTTATGGATGAATTCTTGGTTATACAACCTATATGTAGTAGATTGGATTGGCATGAATAGATATATGCTATCCTTTATGTAATCTATGTTCTCATGTTTATTTGTATCCTCCTTTGTAATCACTTTATTAAATTTTATAGCACACATGCTCTAAAAGTGGATGAAAAACTTGTAGGAGAATTTTTTTTCTGCAGAGATATATGTAGAAGGGACTCTGCCTTTAGAAGACATAATTTTGATGAAATTAACTCTCATAGTACTCTTTGTAAAGGATGGCTATGCTCAGCTGTTATAATACAAAATAGTTTACCTTGCTATATATAAAAAAAAGAGTTGAGACACACCTTGGGATTGGATTTAGTTTATGTGGACATTTGTAGTAAACCGAAGGGAGGGTTCTTCTCCTTTGATTCTCTAATCCTATCCAAGTGATGTATATGAAGGATACCAAATGGTGAAAGGACAAATATATAGGAGGATTTATTTCTCTATTGATGGAATCAAACTGACAATGTAACGTTACTATTATGGATATTGAATGTGTTTTGGAATGACCGTGAGGGATTTATTTAAAACGAAATAATGTGGGCAATTCTTGGATCTTGCTTCAATGTGACTAATCATTTTTCATTGACTTAGTGGGAATATAAGCATTAGAGACCAAATCAAAGGTTTTTTTTGGCAATAATAATTTGGAAATGTCCACTTTCAGATACTACACCTTTTTGGAAGGAACATAATAATTAAGAGTAACCAAATTTGTTGGGTCACCATCATGGTTTTCGAGGCTTTTAGTGTGAAGGGGTTGCATAGATTTTTACAGAAATTTCACACAATGACCTTTTATGGTCAACTCATGACTTTTGCTTAGTTTTTGGTCATATTACTAAGGTCATGTTATGATGTGGGTGATGGAAATGGAGCTAATACTACCAAAATCGATGTATAATGGTCATGATACTCATGACAAAGTAGATAAGAAAAATTAGGATATTAATAGTTTAACTTTATCACACATCTGGGCATAAGTATTTATTTAAATGCATTGGAGTTCCTTTTAGAAATTTATGATATAAAAAAACTATGTTAGAGTATTCATATCCATTTTAAGTGTTCTCTGTATTTGGAGTGCACGGGGCATATGTCAGAGATAGCTCTGCACTATGGTATTGCATCATATGTGATGGGGAATTTATGCATCAATATTTATGTAAATGAATAATGAATTTTATTTGAATTTTTTCATACAAAAAATATATTTTATAACAAAATTTCGAGTCCATAGCCAGTGAACTTTACATTTCAAATGCACTGGATCATATTTCCTATATCACACCATATAACGGTGTAATGTGTATGTAGGTGCAGCAAGGTGTCAACATTTAGTTAATTTCACCATTCATTTTTTTTGAAATATATATATATCAAAAGTTGATTTCATTGTTTAGTGTGTTGAATATATAAAGCACACCAGTGTAGATGTATTTATGTGCATTGTTGAATCTATGTCGATTTAATGTAACTAAACAAAAAAACTCCACTAAAACCTTTGGTTCCTCAGCTCCATTAGAAACCTTTGCTCTAAATGGATAAGGAAAATAATTTGGGGGTGGTTTTACAAAAAAAACTTCACTAGAAAGCATTTTTCTTGTAATGTCCATTGTAAGATTCAACACCTAGTATATTTCTCCCATGCACTGAGAATGATAATAAGAAACCTTGTTAGCGTCTATTACAAGGTCTTAATGCTTAACTAGTGCTTGTTAGGGAAGGTAAGGGCATTGTGAGGGTGGTTATTATTTACCCATGCATTGAGAATGATAATAAGAAACCTTGTTAGGGTCTATTACAAGGTCTCAATCCTTAACTAGTACTTCTTAGGGAAGGTAAGGGTATTGTAAGGGTGGGTATTATCCACACATATTGAGTGTCACCCATGTGTGTGGATTCCACTCATAAATATGAGATGATACCCATAAGGTTGGATCTCACCAATTAAAATAGGGTGTACATGTCATCCACAAATATCGCCACAAAATTATAAGGGAATCCATGTGGTCTCACTCATAAAAATGGAAGGTATAACTCACCCATGAAACTAGGGGGTTGTTTAAGGTGGCCACCTATCCCTTAATTATTAAGGACTTAAGGGGTTACTCAATTAGTGTATTAATCATATTCCTTAATAATTAAGGATCATGAATCATCTTTAAATTCTTTATTTTTAAAGGATTTAATGAATCACTCAAGGTAATTCCTCAAACAAATGATTAGTAGTTAGTATGTTTACAGTTTTCATATTCTTTGAATTTATTATTAAAAAAAGATAGTTAGCATGTTTACAGTTTTTACATTCTTTGAATTTATTATTAAAAAAAGAGATTAAATGATTTTATACTAAATAATAAAAAAAATTAATTTAATATATGTTAAAAATATTTAACAAAATTTAACAATTCAAAAATAAAACATTTTTTTAAATAATATTTCAAAAATATACATTTTAAAACAATTTCCCTTTTAAATAAAATTTATTTCTATTTATCATTTAATTAAGACAAATCTTTATAATATTTTCTATATTTATCCTCTAAAACTCATCATGATTTCAAAATAATATGATATTAATTCATAAAATCACTTATGCTACTTCATATTTATCCTCTAAAACTCATCATGATTCCAAAATAATGTGATATTAATTCATGAAATCACTTATACTATATCGACATACCATAATTATATTATTAACACTCGCATGCCATTTCTATCATCGCCATTATATCATTAAAGGTTACATCCATAATACATGGAGAAAAAAAGAGAGGAAATGATTGACGTTTATTTTGTTTTAAAGAATTTGTATACATTTTTCCAATCATTTTAAAGATATTAATTAATTTTATTAAAAAATTAAAAAAATTATTTAATTTTATTATAAAATTGTAAGAAATTATTTAATTTTATTATAAAATTAAATAAATATTTAATTTTATTATTAAATTGTTTTTTTTTAAGTTTTATTGGTTAATTTAAGTAATCGTAAACTAGATATAAAATTTCTCGAGAGGTGCTCTTTATTAGACCTAAATGTTTTCCATGTTTACCATCTATGAATATGAAGAATAATGTTAAGAGTTATTTGCGAATTTATTCCTTAAAAACAAAAATGCTTTCTCTTTCCAAGAACTCTCCTTTAAATATATTTTATTTTACAAAATTATTTTCTTGGATCACAATTTTATATATTTATTATGCCTTTAATTTAAATGTTGAAATAATGAACATGAATATATTAAACTGAAATTTATGATTTTTAAGCTATCTCTTTGCATTGAAAGATTATTTTCAAAATAATGAATTAAATGTTGAAATAATGAACATGAGTATATTAAACTGAAATTTATGATTTTTACCCTATCTCTTTGCATTGAGAGATTGTTTTCAAAATAATGAACATTGATGATGAGGAGTAAATTGAAGATGTATATATTTATTAAGGTATTTTTAAGAATTTAAACATTATATTTAAGTATAATATTTTAGGTGATTATTTTAGTTTGAAAATATATCATATATAGATATGTAGGTTATATTTAATAAGAAAATATATAATTTCTATTAAAATTTGTAAATTTTGAAGAATATTATAAATCTAAAGATAATTTATGTAAAAAATTGTTTTTTTTAAAAGAAAATGATCAATAGAAAAAATAATTTTTGAAAAAATTGTTAGAAATAATTAATTAACAAAATTTTCATCACTAAAAATTACCCTAATATAGATGCAATACAAAACTTACACATGTGAATTTTCATTCTCACTTATTTAAAACTCAAATCTTCACCTCCAACCTTTGAACTTTAATGATATTCAACCTTTGCCTTGACATTTACAAAAATATTCTTTTAATATAAATGCAATTCTATTTGAACATAATTTAAAATCTTAAAATTTAATTTCATTTTGCACTGAGAGTAGTGAGGTGCATACAATACATTATGAAAGAGAGATTGTAATGACTAATGTTGTGTAACAATATGTAACATGGCATTCCCATAAAAAAGAAAAAAAAAATACAAATGATGTAAGAATTTATACCTCTTAAAAAAAATTGGATCCCTCTCAATATTTGATAGATATGGATTTAAGATAAATTTATGTTAATATTATTTTAATTATCAAACATATAAAATATATAAATATAAAAAAAGGAGCAAAATAAAAACTCTTGTATTAATATAAAAGACACAAAATTTTCACATATTTAAAATGTAAATCTTTATCTACAACTTTAACTCTTACCTTTACAACAAGCATACTCCTGAAACGACTAAATGGAAATGTTAGAAGAGATTCAAGGAAGGTTTTCACATAAATTTTAAATAAAAGACCTAAAAATATTACAATTAGCTGCTCTCATGTGCATTTCTTATCTGCTTTTGTTCTTCCTTTTCAGTTATTTCCTACATACAATTAGGTATATCCTTACCGTTTCTTTCCTGACTATATGGGCTATTTTTACCATATATTTCCTGGCTTTAAGGGCTTTCATTTCTTTGATCGCCAGTGATAACCTTTATTTTAAAGCGTGTTAGGGTATTCTAAGTTGCGGTCGTTAGGGTTGGTTATTTTACAGAAATATCTTATTTAAAAAATTCCATGACTATTCAATTAACGAGCCTTATGCATTATGAAAAGAAAAAAAAATCTCATATACTCACTCAAAGATCATATATTGATATATAAATTTAAACGAAGTAGAATTGATTAATGTTACAAAAACCTTGCAATTCCAAAGCTCAACCATTAGAATTTGCCTTAAATAAAGTTACAAAAGCCTTGCAAGTCCAAAGGTCAACTGTTAGAATTTGCCTTAAATAATGAGATATAGAGATTTGATTAATGTATTAATTATGTGTATAAATATTTATAAAAAATATCATTTTTACAATATGGTCTGATAGGTGCAATGGAGGGGTGGGTTCTCTTTATGAGCTTAGAGGAAAAGATTTAAAGTTTTCTTGGGGTCTAGGTGACATGCTCAAAGTTAAGTTGAAATGTATTCCCTACTCTTAGGACTTGAAATGGTGAAAGTACTTTTATTGCAATTGGTTTTAATTTTTGGAAACTTTTTAAATGACATTAAGCAAGAAAGGAAACAAGCTCCAAGGAAATGAAATTTTGAGGGGAGGATGTACAAAAGAATGTCCTAGAACCTTAAAAATATAAAGGATGTAATTGTTTTTCATATTAAGCGACATACTAACTAAATTGCTAGTCATTTAGCCAATAAAGCAATTAAGATTGATAAAGGAGACTTGTACAAATGAGAGACTCTGGGAATAAAGATGATTTCCATAGGATTACAAATCTAATTCACATTCATTATAATTTTTTTGGTTTATTAGGATTGTGGAGGAAGGCTAGTCATGTGTTCTAAATAGCAGTTGAATATAAACTAGTGTGCAAAGGGTTTTGTTGAATTTATCACCAACAAGATTTTTTTTCTCTTGAGTTCCCTTCTCTCTTCTTCTCCATATCACACTTCACATAGGTTGCTTGTATTATAGACTTTGGTTTGACTATTGGAAATGTAGGTGGTAGTTTCAAGGAATTGTCGAGACAAAAATTTGACATGGAAGTAGACAATGCTCGATTCATTGTGGTTTTGTCTAACAGGATTTGCCAAGACATAGACAAAGGTAAGCTATAGGACCCAAGATCTCATTTTCCAATTTAGCTATGGTTTCAATACAATAGCATTAATAATTTTCTTATGTTAATCTCAAGGCTACTAGCATTTCTTACTCACCCTCCTTTCCCATTTATGTTGTTGACTATTCTGTAGCAGTCGAGTTTGGAATCTATAATTTTATTTCTTGGTGGGTAGGAAAAGGAATGGCCCACCCTTTGAATAGGGATATATCTAGTGGGGAAGCTCTGAGTGAGATAAAAGATATCAAGATAATTCTTAGGAGGATCAACTCCCAAATGGACGAAATGAAAAAATCCACTAAGCACATAGGTTCTCAAATGGAGCAACATGAAATTAGGAAAGATTCACTTGAGTCTAGAGTTAAGGAGTAGGAGTATAAAATGGAGCATCTCATAAGTGAATCCTAAATGAATTTAAAAATGATTAAGGAATATTCCCAAGGAACAAAATCGATGCTAGGTAGTGTGTGGGTTCAAAGGAAATTGAAGAGGAGACAGTACAATAGATTACCATTGGGAAAATTCAAGGAACAAACACTCATAACCATGCACATAAAGACCAACTGATGGATGGTAGAAGTCCATAGTGGCCATGTTTTCTCTTAACCTTGTCAAAATCTATGTTGTTTACTTGCATGGTTATACTAGGAAGATTTATCAGACAATATAGTTCTAGGGATTTTTTTGAAGACTTTGTATGTATTTTGGTTTGTTAATGTTGAAGAAAATCTTGAAGGACATATTGTTCATTTAATAAAAATTTTGTATCTGGAGCGATTGTAAATCATTGACTGTTAGAGATTTTCTCAACTACTTTATAATATAAAATATATATTTGTATTATAAAAAAACATGGGTAAACTAATGAATATGTATGTCTATTTTGGGGGGTGTTATTAGAAAATGAATCTGGTTTTTTCATGTTTTTCAACTTCGGGATAAAAAAAGTTAAATTTGTATTTACAATTTCATTTTACAGTAAAAACAAAACTTTTGGAATAATAACTACAACCAATAAATCAGGTTTCTAAAACTGAGTGTAACAATAGATGTTAACTTGGTGTCTTGGGGGAAACGGAGCTGAGTTGATCAAGGCGCGCTGAATCCTAACGGCGTCGGGATGTAGGCAAATCTCAGTTTCTTGGCCTTCTGCAGGGTGCCATGGTGGCGCTAGGGCAGGGGGAACCTTCCCGGGATGATGGGACTCCTTTCGTGAGAAGGAAGGAGCAGGCAGAGGACGGCAAGGGAGACGGGTCTCAACCCGTTTCCAAGAAAGGCAAACAAACGAGTATTGGTGGTTGTTTCCCAAGAATGGATTCCATCCCCCCGATCCAAATCAGATCTGAGGCAGTCAGAGGAAAGATTGAGACTTGGAAGGAAAAGGCCCTAATAGGGAAATTTGTGGGGATTTGGCCGAAGGAAAAAGACCTGGTCAAGTGGATCAATGGGGTGTGGAAACCTAAAGGCCACTATGATCTCCAGCTGGGATCCAAGGGTTTCTTCACCATTATTTTCTTTAACCAAGAAGACAGGGATAGAATCATGGAGGGAGGTCCTTACTTCTTCTTCTCGGCTGGATTATTCTTGTGGCCATGGAAGGAGTGTTTTAACCTAGAAACGAAGGACATGACAGTCGCCCCAGTTTGGATTCGCCTCTTTTCCCTCCCGGGAGAATACTGGGACTTGGAGACCTTGCGGGACATTGGAAACAGCCTGGGAGAATTCATAAAATAGCGGAACAAACGAGGATCCAAAGGTATACGGCCTTTGCTCGGATTTGTGTCTACATGGATCTATCTAGAGAGCTTCCATAAGAAATCAGTTTAAACTAGGAAGATTAGGAATGGATTCAGCCTATTGACTACGGATAGCTCCCATTCAGATGTCGGCATTGTCACGAATATGGTCATTTGGGAATAAATTTCCCCAAAGATAGCCCTAGGCCCGATCCAGTTGCCCTTGCACCACCCAAAGCCGTGGAAGAGGATGGGTTCACCCAGGTCAAGAATAGACGGCGCAGCAAGGGAGGAGATAAAACCTCGGTGTGAATGGAATCGATGCCCAAGGAGAAAATACAAGGGAACTCTTTTGAGGATTTAGGGTCCCTAAAAGAGGGAGAAGAGATCCAAGCTGCGCCAATGGCTGAAGATCAGTAGGAAGGCCCATCCAAGTCTCCCATGAACAAGGAATCCCAACATATGGAAGGAACAGAGGCGGACGAAGGGGAGGACATGGATCTGGGCAAGTTAGACTTGGATGCCATAGAGGAAGAATGTAGGAAGAAGGGACAAGGGTATGTCTCGAGATGCCAACTTGAACTTCTCCAGGAAGCCATTATCCGAATGGGTGTGGTGGAAAGTTTGGAGATCGACCCAGATGACCAAAAGGGCAGTAAGAGGAAATATCCAGAGGAGGAACTTCGTCACGGGAGGAAGAGGAATAAGCAATGCATAGCAACAGTTGGAGTGCGATTGATCGAATCTGGTCAGTATCGTGACAATCCAGGAAGCCTTCTCTGAAGCTAAAAAGGTTTGCTAATGAATCTCATTTCATGGAATATAAGGGGGTGTGGTAACCCCAGGAAGTGGAAATCTCTAAACCGTAAAATCAAGTAGGAATCCTCGGATATTTTGTTCCTCCAAGAAACCAAATGCAGCTGTGGGGGCCTCGCAAAGCTCAAGGACAAGATCTAGAAGGGAATTCATGTCATGGCCATCGATGCACTAGGACAATCTAGAGGTATTGCAATCCTTTGGAAGCCCCAAATGGTGGAATTCTCCAACTGGTGGGCCAATAAGTTTGCTCTAATGGCAGATTTTTGCTTTTAGGATCTTGGAGTCCAGGGAATGGTTGGAAACATCTATGGACCCAATTGTTTCCCTGAGAAGCAATATTTTATGGATTTCCTCAACTAGCTTAAGGATAAAGCGAAGCAGGGTTCATGGGTGCTAGGGGGAGATTTCAACTTGATCACAAATCTTGGGGAAAAGAAGGGTGGAAGAAGAGCCTTGGACAAATACCAGGAGGATTTCAGCGAGTTCTTAGCTCAGAGCTCATTGGTTGATGTGGAAAATGGGTGTGGCTGGTTCACGTGGAACAACAAGTGTGGAGGGGAGCACTTGGTGGCCTCCCGCCTGGACCATTTCTTGGTGTCGGAGAACGTCATGCATAGTATGGGGGAGATTCTGGTTGAGGTTCTCTCGGTGGTTGGCTCAGATCACTGGCCCATCAGCCTCTCTTGGGATTGGTCTTGCTCCCCTAGGGGAAATCCCTTTCGTTTTGAAAATTTATGGATGGAACACAAGGACTTCAAGGACCTGGTTAGTCAATGGTGGCAGGAACTAGTCTCCCCCCCCAGGAACCATTATGTTTTGCTTCCAACAAAAACTTAAGGCCCTGAAAGCTAAGATTCGTACCTAGAACAGAGAGGAATTTGGAAACATATTTGAGGACAAAAACAACTGTTGCTGGAGCTGGATCTCATCAACAGAAAGGGTATGGAAGGTGGCTAGGATGAGGACATGGAAATCAAAGAAAAGGATCTTATGGGACAGTTGGAAGCTAGGTAAAAACAGGAGGTGTTGTTTTGGCAACAGAAGGCGAGGGTAAAATGGCTGCAGGAGGGTGAAAGAAACACTAAATTCTTTCATAACTCGGTGATCCAGAATAGGAACAGCTCTAGAATCTAGAGACTTAAGACTAGGGCAGGGAACAGAGTGGAAATGAGGAGGGAGATAGAAGATGAACTCACTCAACACTTCTCGAATATTCTCAGGGAAGATGGGGGACAGAAGTCTGGACATTGAACAAATAACTAGGTTAGTTCCTAGGCTGGTCCCTAGAGATAACAATGAAATGCTGAATAATCCCATTGGGATGCAAGAAGTTGAGGAAGTGGTCAATCAAATGGCTCTAGGTAAATCTCCTATCCTAGACGGTTTCACATCCAACTTCTTCCATTTTTTCTGGGATCCTCTTAAGGAGGATGTGCTCAACATTGTGGAGGAATCCAGAACCAAGAAAGGGGTCCTTGAAGCCTTCAATGCTACTTTCCTCACCCTCATCCCAAAAGAGGTGGGGGCGGATACCCAAGACAAATTCATACCAATAGCATTATGCAATGTCATATACAAAATCATCTCCAAAGTCATTGCTAACAGGCTCAAACCCCTCCTCCCGATGCTCATAAGCCCAGAACAGTCTGGTTTCGTGGAAGGTAGGCAAATCTTGTATGGGGTTATTCTTGTGCATGAAGTGCTGCACTTGCTCAAAATCTTGAGAACCCCTGGGATGATGATTAAGCTCGATATTTCAAAATCTTATGATAAGCTCAATTGGGAATTCATGGAGAAGATGTTGGGCGCCTACGGTTTTTCCCCCAATTGGGTGGAGTGGGTCATGGGCTTGGTTTCCTCGCCATTCTTTAATATCCTCCTCAATGGATCCCCGAATTCAACTTTTCAACCATTACGCGGCATCCACCAAGGAGACCCTCTGTCCCCCTTTCTATTCATCCTCATGGCAGAGGGCTTAAGCTGCCTCATCATGACCCAGGTTGAAAGTGGTGCAATTCATGGAGTGAAAGTGCACGAGGGGGCGTCCTCTCATACCCACCAACAATTTGTGGATGATACTGTGCTCATGGGGCACCCTTCATTCCAAGAAGCTCGAAGGTTCAACAAAATCCTGGACCTTTTTGCTCAGGCCTCAGGATTGGCGGTCAATCCCAATAAATCTCAGGTTTTCTTTGTCAACACTTCCCCAGCCACCCAAAGGAATATCTTGAGAATATTGGGTTTCTCCAGAGGGTATTTCCCGTCTAAGTACCTTGGCGTTCCCCTTGGGATGGGCAGGCCTAAAAAAAATCCTGGCAGGAACTTCTGGATAGATTAAAGCAAAGATTATAAAGCTGGGTGCTTCGCCCCCTTAATTTCCCCAATAGGCTGATCCTAGTCAAATCCATCTTACAAGCAATGCTGACTTACCTTTTTTCGATCTTAGCCACACCTAAGGCTATTCTTAAGGAAATTCGGTGTATTCAGCACAATTTTCTCTGGGGGGGGCATAGGGAGAAGGCCAAATTCTCTCTGGTGAGCTGGGAGGATGTTTGCAAGCCTAAGGAACAAGGAGGATTAGGTCTTAGGGATCCTGAATTAATGTCAAAGATCCTTGGGGCCAAGGTCTGGTGGCGGTGGGTTAACCATTCATCAGAACCATGGGAGAAACTTTGGAGCATAAAATATCCCAGGGATAGACCAAAACATCTCCTAATATGCTTCAACAAGGCCCTTAGTGGGTCATCCATATGGTTGAAAGCCATGGCTAGTAAATTGATTATCCAAGAGCATAGTTTCTAGGAGATCAGGGATGGTAGTAGGGAGAAGTTCTAGGAAGATGCTTGGAACCAGTTCCCCATCCTTGGTAGGGATCCTCGGTGGGCTCTCATCAAACAATAGGAGCTTGAGCGGGGCAGGATTCTGGTGAACCAATCGTGGAGGTTGGGGAACCAAATGGATCACCATCAGTGGAACTTCCTTGAGAAACCTGAATATACGAGTGAGGAGGACTGGGAATCCTTCCATGAAGAACAGAGAAAACGCTTTATCAAGGCTTAAGAAGGCCTTGATATCTTAAGATGGGGATACTCGTCCAGAGGATCCTTTAGTGTCAAGGAGGCTTATAGTATCAGGATTTCAAGGAATGCAGTGACGGATGACAACTGGAAAAAAATTTGGACTGTTAATCTATGGCCCAAGGTGGCCCTCTTTTCTTGGCTTGTAGCTAGAGGAAGGATCCTCACCTGTGAAAATTTGCAAAAGAGGGGGATTCTTGGACTATCCCAGTGTTGTCTGTGTTATCAAGTGGAGGAGACTATGGGCCATTTGTTGGACAGATGCCCTTCCACAGCTGCAATTTGGGACAAGGGAGCGATGAAGTTCTGACGGAGTGACAGGAATCAGGGTCAGCCTCCCCATACCTTAAGAGAATGGTGCCCAAGAGCCTTCAAAAATCCCATTATCAAAACTATCTGGGATGCTTTCCCGGGCATGGCCATGTGGTGTATATGGAAGGAGAGGAATGCTACAATCTTCCGAGACAAATGCAAAGATATGGAGGCGGTTTGGAACACGGTGCAAGACAACCTGCTATCATCCATTAGGTGCATGCAGTGGCACGAACAGGATAAGATTTTCCTGCGGGAAGAAGTCTAGATCGCTGAGAAATAGGGGCTGAATAGACCTACGCTGGATGCTCTACGATATCAAGACAAATTGTGTCTCCCCTCTAGCCCATTGATTTGGTTGGTTCCTCCTCCCAGCATTTTCAAACTGAATTTCGATGGCGCATCTAGAGGCAAACCAGGTCCGGCTGGTTTTGATGGCCTTTGTCACAATCAAGAGGGCAGGATCAAGATGGTGTTCATGGGAGCGATAGGGTAGGATACAAACAACTTGGCTGAGTTGGAAAGCCTCATTTGAGGCTTGAAAGTGTTGATCAGGGGGTTTTTCCCAACGATAATCGAAGGTGATTCCAATACTCTCATCCAATTGGCCAAGCGATTACTGAATGGACAAACGTCGGAAAAGATATCTCCCAATTGGTGCCTAGCATGCATCCTGGAGAGGCTGCGTGTCCTTCTCCTTGCGCACCCCGCAATCTCTTTCCACCACGTCATAAGGGAGGCCAACAAGGTTGCTGAATCATTGGCGAATGTAGACATGGAGTGTGGAGTTCGATTTATATGTGGTAGGTTAGAAGGTGGTGAAGAGGAGGACTGGGCCCAACAATGTAGCCACCTGATTGCTAGGGATCTCTCCAAGGTAATACAGATGGACGATCAGATGGATGGGAGGAGAGATGGAGTTAGAAGGTGCGAGCTACATGCAGCCAAGCTAATGATGAGTGGGATTGTAGGATTAAATGCCCATCGGCTCTGGTGCTTGTACTACTCCATTATATAGTTTCATGTCGTCGGCTCTGCCACGCTTAGCATTGGGCGAAAGGACCATCGACCGGACGAGGTCCATTATCCCCACAGGACGAGGGCTCTTGCTCTGATGGTGGGAATGAAGCAGGCTAAGGTTAGGGATGGGAATGTTCCCATGAGTGCTCAACTGTTTTATTCCAGAGATTTTGAAATCTGCTATGACGAGTTCGGCTTCAGAAAGGGCAGGATCACGTATCTGTCTTTCATCTTCCGTTGTGCTTTGGAGCTTGGTCTTGTTAGTGTGCCTCAACTTCACTTCCCACTGCCTTTCTTGTTTCCGCAGTCTCGCCCAATGGCTCCCAAATGGAAATTCAGAGGGGAGGTTGGCCCTGGGGAGGCGTCTGGCTTATCTTCGATTAAGGGGAAATCCTTCAAGCACCAGACACGACAAGCCACCCGTGCTCGTCTCCAGGATCAGGAGGAGGCTGACCTCTACAAGGAGCACATTTTGCTCAGTATCAAGCTCGAGGTCGAAAGGGTGGTCGAGGGACTTTAGGTGGAGGTGAAAGCCATGCCCCGGGAGAATCTTCATGTGGAGGTTGAAGAATGGGTCCTAGACCCTGGCAACACCACTGGTCATGCTTCAGCATACGATCGTATGTTAATGACGTATTGGGTTACAGTCCGACTGGTGGGGCACTCCGCAACGATGCAGGAAGCCAAGAGAGACGACGATTCAGAACCCGTGCCCTTCTAGAAGGAGCACAATTCTAAATGCCACACAATGCACCAGAAGCTTGATGTCCTTGCTGCTCGTTTGGGCTTTCCGTTTCACCCTGTGGATCGCTGGGCCATGGAGACAACTAGACCTCAGGAGCAGACCATCAAATGTGGTATGGCGGACGAAGGATGATCGGTGGAATCACGGAACATGGATGGCCCCATAAAAACAATGTCAGTGCTTGTGCTTGGCTCATAGCAACCAGCTGTCGGGATTCCCTCAGCTGCAATCCATTGTTGGAGCTCTCTCCCCTCTGGTCGGATATGATATTACTCCTCAGTCTGTGCTTTTTCTAGGTTTTCTTCTTTGTTTGTGTATTTCCGATGTTATTTAGTTTAGATAGTTGTAGTTCTTATGTTAATAGGCACCATGCTATCAATAGGGATCCTTGCAGAGACAGGACCCTCAATTCGTCAATTTTGATGTGGGTGGGGAAGCAATGTAATAGAATCAAGAATCATAGTAGGAACAAAGTTATTAGGGGGAGCAGGAGGCTATGGAAAAACTCTGTATTTTTTTGGCAAAACAAATCAGGTCAAGTCCCGGACTGGGTTCCGCTGGACTGGACTAAGGCCTCAATGTTTTTGGGTCGGCTTTAGATGTATTTTGCTCTGTAATTTGGCTTCTGTATAGTAATGCATGTTTTATTTACAAAAGAAAAAAAAAACTTTTGGAGAATTATGTTAGCTTTCTATTCATTATTTTTTTTATTTTTTTATTAAGATTTGATATGTCAATTAAACAAATGTTTGACTGTATGTTATTATAAAATGAAAGGACTAATAAATAGCTATGTTTTTACGTCACATGAACTCATTGTTAAACTTGTGTTTATTAATAAAAAACTATGCTACAACAATCTATACATAGTATATTATTGGATGACTATAATTTCACATCAAACAGGTGAATATGATAATTATTATAATTTTTTGAATTGGATCAATGTGGAAAACTTGTCGAATATCAACATGTTTATTTTGAGTAGACATTTATATCAATTGCCACTAAAGATAAACAATCTAATAGTACCCTTTTGAAGTAGACACTCCAACGATGTGTCCCATATTTGTTTAAATTTTTTTCATTGTGAATTTTCAAAGTTATTGAATTTTCATTTCACTGCATTTTGAAAGCAATGAAACCAAAACAGACACATGTTAATTAAAATAAATAATTAAAAATGTTAGATCTCAACTAAATACAACAAAATTTGTCTATATTGAAAGTAGATTCACTAAAGAAAATAATGGCATCAACTTTGACAGCCAATTTGTAATATTGGATATTGGTTTTACCTTTTGAAATTGGAAAAGCCTGAAAAAATCTTAGTTTTCAGGGATTAATAGGTTTTTGGATGAACTAATTTTTGGCTAAACCGTGACTTTTCCATTTAAAAAACTTTAAAAATAACATTAGTATTTTCGGCTGAAAACTTGATCGCAAAAGAAATTCGTCGATCGGAAAAACGTGTGGCTGCTTTTAATAATTAAACTATTTCAAATCATATTTATAGACTAAGAGAAATCATAATTTGGCATCTCTCATTCTCATAGACATCTTTACAAACAAAAAAATTAACGGGTTTTCTTCAAAGGACGTTTTTTTCAAAGGGACTTCTTAAAGGATATCTTCTTTCAGGAACTTCTTGAAGGTAAGGAGATTGTTTTCAAAGTAGCTTTTTTTCTAAGTGACTTCTTTCAGGGTATTTTTTTCTAAGGAACTCCTTGAAGGTAAGGAGATTTTTTTCCAAGAGACTTCTTTAAGGAGATATTTTTTGGACTTATTTAAGAATATTTTTTTCTAAAAGGATTAAAGGAAATTTCCCTCAAGGTGTTCTCTCAAATGCAATTTCTCTTAAGGTGTTCTCTCAAAGATTCTAAGGGACTTTTTTTAAGGTGATTTTCTTTTGATATATTTTTTTCTTACGTCAAAAAACTCAAAGATAATTTATCTTAAGGTGTTTTATTTTGGGCTCTAAGACTCTATGATAATTTTTTAAGACGATATTTTTCTCATAAGAATTATATTTTTGTCAAAGGCTTAAAGGTAATTTATCTTTAGGTGTTTTCTCAAAGAATGAAAAGACTCTAAAGGATTTTTTCTAAGATGATTTTTTTTCTCAATGAATTACTCTTTAGGTGAACGACTCAAAGGAAAATTCTCTTAAAGTGTTTTCTCAAAAGATCAAAAATTCTAAGCGATTTTTTGAAAGGTGAGTTTTTTCTCAAATAATTTTTTTGAAGTCAAAGGCTCAAAAATAGTTTCTTCTAAGGTGTTTTCTCAAAAGCTCAAAGACTCTAAGGGACTTCTCTTGAGGTTATTTTTTTTGGTAAAAACTTTTTTTAGCTCAAAGAAAATTTCTCTTGAGGTGTTTTCTCAAAGACTCGAAGACTCTTAAGGGATTTTCTTAAGGCAATTTTTTCCTAAAAAGATTATTTTTAGGTGAGAGAGTTAAAGCAATTTCTCTTAACGTGTTTTATAAATGGTTGAAAGACTCAAAAAACTTTATTTATTTATTTACTAATCTAGAATTTATATGCTTTTGTTATAAGTGTTGATATCTTAAAACCCTATATAGATTACAAAATCATGGAAAGTCCAAAGAAAAAGTGCACAAATGAGATGGTGCAACTCATAGAGAAAGAGAAAGACTCAGTTATCATGCCAAAAAACAAAGGCTTGCATAGACACAAGAGATGTTGAATAAAGTTGTCATTAATGTCAAACTCGATATGTATAAGTCCTCCAAAGCAGTCCCCTTATGGTGTAGTGATTACGCATGGCCCTTGCAGGAAGACACTTTGTGATGTACACATATGGATCAAAACCCTAAAGAAGTCTCTAAGGTTTCCCCTTAGAATTGTTGAAATAAAAGGTGAAGAAACCCATAAACAATGGTGTTTGGTCCAATTTCCCATGAGTTTGGGGTTACATGATCCATGGTGGAGAAGGTGTTGAAATATTGTAACTTCGAATAATATTCTAAATTTATTTTATTGATGTAACCTATCGAATACGTTTTATTCCTCCATCAGGATGTTACCATTTATATTTGGCTATCATAGAGTCAGGAGGTAAAACCTCCATTGTAAGTCGGGTCAATAGAACCCTCCTGAATATAATATAATATTGTTTTGTGTATTCCTAGGTGAAGTCGTCCCAATAATTTTGTTGGGGCCGACTTGTTAGGGAAAAGTCAAGTGGAAGAAAGAGTATAAGTAGAGGATGTGTGTTCCTCATTTGAACACAAACACTCACTTGTATATAGCGCATAGGATAGAGAGAGAGAGACATATCTACAAGGAGAAGGAGCACATGTTTGGGGTTTTGTCTTTTTACTTTTGATACATCCATATAGAGTAAGTTTTGTTGGGTTTTCTTCCCCATGAGGGTTTCCGAGATAAATCTATGTGTTCTTTTGTGAGTTTGTGTTTTCCTTCCTTTTAATGATCCTTCTGTATATGGTTATGATGTTATGATGTTATTATATCTTGTATAACCATTAAAAACTTAGCATGGTATCAGATCCACCCTAAAAGAAGTATGTATGCATTTGAAACACTACTGCAGCACAGCTACTGAAGATTATGGTTTCACGCTTGAAAACCATAGAAGACAAAAAACTAGTCATGTTGGGACTTTCACTATAACTCGAGATTGGAGAATGCTCGAGAGATGAAACTTTGACAGGACAAAGATGAAATATTTGTGTACCATTTATAAAGGTTTCATCCTCATATTCACTATAATATAGTATATATGACTCCTCCAACTCAGGTTTCTAGCCTCTCCTAGAATTCAGCCTTAAACAGATGACCTAGGGAGATAGGAAGGTCCAAATGAAATTTCTCAAGATGTTGCATATAGGGAACATAATTTTGTTTCTGTGGTAAACGTTTCATACCTTTAAGGTGAAACAGTGACACATGGCAGTCCGTACAAGTTTGCTATTCTTAACAGTCCTGAAATAAGTCACCTTGGGAAAATTCGCATAAGTCCCACTTGGTGAAACCTATTCTTCTATAACCTGTGGGGTTGGAAATAAGAAAAACTAGGATACTACAGGATGAAATTTCATACATTGACAAGAAGAAAATTTGGAGCTATAACATAAACAAGATTAGTCAATTATGTAGAAGAAACTGGAGAAAAACTAGGGCTTTCTGTTCTGGGTACTTCCCTGCACCAATCAGTTGAAAAAGAAGGACCATTAAAATCACCCTTTGAGGGTTCATATTTCTATGGAAGAAGTTTCTTATTTTATGGATTTTCAATTTTTGACCTAACACCATTGTCAGGGAAAACTAGGGCATAATATATTTTGCAATTCTGTTAACAGTTATGGGAAAATGAGTAATGTTGCTCAGCTTTCCTTTAGGAGGCCAATATTTCTATCCAATCAGTTCTAGAAGATACCTAACTTGAAAAATTAGGTTTTCTCTATAAAACACTAGGTCCACTAGAAGCAGTATTCCAAAAATGCTTTCAAGAATTCATCAAGTTGAAGCAATCTCATTGGTAATTTCTATCCTCTTTATTTCCATTTGAGGTTCTCATTTTTATCATGACAACACACAGTACCAAGATTGATAACAAGATTGAAGGAACTGATAACCTCTAAACATCTAAGTATATAGTGCTTCTCATACCTGAAGAAGCATGACCTAGAGAACTATGTTAAAGAAGAAGCTACAGATCTAGAGGGAGATGAAGTCAAAGCACAAGAAGGACTTAGTCAAAGGCAATAGGATTATTTCCATCTCCATTGGATCTCACATGTATCATCCTTGTAGAGTCCCAAGGATATTTTCAGTATGAAGGAAAGAATATCAACATGAAGGCAACATTGACGAACCAACTGAAGAATGTGAAGATACGGAACTCAAATACCATGCAACTTTACTTCACAAGGGTTTCTCAAATCAAATAACAACTCGAAGCAGTCAAAGAGAAAGGGAGATTGTTATGACTACCTTGAATGGCCTCCCAATATCATGGGACTCATTCATTCCATGATTATTTCCAAGAAAGAATATGATCTCTTTCAGAAAACTATGGAAAAGATTCACACTAGAAGAAGTTCGATTCACAACAAGAGAGGAAAATATGGGAGGAACTATAGATCAAGCTCTCACAGTTCACTCTAGAGTGAATTATTATAAGAAAGGAGAACCATAATCATAATAGAAGGAAAAAGGAATTCATAAGAGATCCTTCCAACATTCGATGCTACACTTGTGATGATAAGGGACACTACTCCAAAGATTGTCCCATAAATATAGGCTTATGCAAGAAGAAGTTAAATAAGAAAAGACATCATGCTCACACCGCTGAAGATTCCTCAAGTGATGAGGAATATGATTTCTACTGGTGAAGACAAAGATCATACTCTTATCCATTTCATTATTTGTATAAGAAAGAACGAAATTATTGACACTCAGAAATAGTACACAGGTTCTTAGAATCGGTAGAAGGCTCCAGGACATAAGGATCAAGAAGGAATCTACCAAACAAACAAAGATAAGTATTTGAATTTTCTTTTCCTATATATCTAGTTTCTTATGTGACATTCTTTAGTTGTGTACATATCTATGAAATGTAGTATGCATGATAGAATGTTTGTATTAATGAACAATATACTACTGATATGCATGTTATGGGTAAGTAGCTTATGGTCCTATACAACACTCCATTGCTACTTATCTAGAATGAAGCTTCTTTGCTAACATATTGATATTAGTGCACAATCTCAATAATGTTATGGTAGAGATGGAAGGAATATGGAAAGTTTATGTGTATGGATGAATGTTGTATTGGATAAAATAGTCACATGGCTATATCTTTATGCATAAGAATTTGTCATTATGAATATGTCTAATGAAATGTTTCTAACCATGCAATTGGGGCATTTGAATTGTAGGAAATATTGCATACAATATCCTATAAGAAAAGAAGGATTAGACTTGTTCCAAATAATAAGTGACGACGATTCAAGATTCACTCCAATAAACATACATGAAGATGAACCTTAAGCTCCCAGGGTTAGAAACACCGTAACGGAAGAAAGAGCTTCAGAAGAATATAAGAGAGCGGTAGATCCACCTCGATAGATGAATACCACCTTGGGAACGAGAGATAATTCAAGATGAAGAAATGTATGAAAAGACTTCCCACTAAAGTAAGAAGCCTCAGATACACTCTAGATATGTGGCATAGTTGAGTGACATCATTGACACATACCCTTCCAACTATGAAGTAGAAAAGGAGAAATGTAAGAAACTATGATCAAAGAGTACTAGTTGATCATGGGAATGATGTCTAGGATGTGGTTCCAAGACCTGAAGGGAAGTCAGTAATGTCTTCCATGTGGATCTACAATAACATGTATACAAAGCAAGGTTCTTGGTTTCTCTCAAAAAGAGGGAGTATAATATGGCATGACATACTCCATTGACAAGACACACTTCTCCAGTGAAGTAGAAGTATATTGAGAAAAGAAACACATGTGCATAATAGGATTTGTTTGAGCTTAGAAGGTACCCATAGATAAGCACATATATGAGCTTTAAGATCACCTAGATTGATGACTATCTTAACCCTTGCTACAAGGTTGAAGATGGAAGCCTATATAAGACAACAAACTCATAGATGGGTGCAAGAGGAACTTTTCAACAAAGTTCAAGATAAAGGATATTAGTATATAGTGACCTGAGATGGATATAGAGAATATCAGTAGCAGAGGATGCTACCTGTCACTCCAGTAAATAATGTTCGATACATAGAGTACAAAATCAAGAGGGAGGATGATGCTTCACTTTAGGGGGAGTGGTTGTAGAAGATCTCTGAGTTCAACAAGGTACGACATGATGGACAATTTCCTGATGGACTAAGGCTTTACCAAGAGTAAATTGGGTTCCAAACTTTAAGATTGAATGTGGAATATTGGGATATGTCGATGACCTGATAGTATGAACTCATTGTAGATGTGAAGAGGAAGTGTTGAGGATAGAAAGAGAACCCCAGGATGTTTGGTATTGGGTATGATCTCATGAATAGGATGAGTACATTGCAGGATGTTCATCTTGTAGTGAAGCAATGTGGCTTCGTAAACTATTTCCGGGGAAAGTATGCTGTGGAAATATTAAAAAGATTTGATATGTTGGATTGTAAATCCATGACCACACCCATGGATACCAATTTAAAGTTGTTATCTAATGAATCATGAGAGTTAGTGGATGTGACTCAATACAGACATATTATTGGTTTGTTGATGTATCTGACGAATACTAGGCTAGATATATGCTTTGTTGTGAACACCTTGAGTCAGTATCTCATTAAACCTAGACACGTTTAGTTGATAGCTGCAAAGAATGTGATGAGGTACCTGAAAGGTACGATAGACTTTGGTTTATACTATATTGGAGTTCATGACTACAGACTGTATGGTTATACAGATACAGATTGGGTTGGAATTGCATCAGAAAATAAGAACACCTCAGGTAGATGTTATTGTCTAGGATCCACCATGATCTCATGGTTTAGCAAGAAGTATTCTAGTGTTGCTCTCAACACAATTGAAGCAGAGTATATAGCAACTTGTTTTGCTAGTTGTGAATCCATATGGTTTCAAAATTTGATGTCAGGTATTTTTGATCTAGAGTTGCATACCAAAATGATTCTATGTGACAACCATAGTTGTATAAAGATTATGGAGAGCCTAGTGGTCCATGACAAGTCGAAGCACATAGAAATCCAATATTTTTATATACGGGATATGGTACAGAAGGGAGTTATAAAGCTCCAGTATGTGAGTATAGATGAGAAAGTTGTTGATGTGTTGACCAAGCCTCTATCTCAATTAAAGTTTGAATACTTCCGTGACAAGCTTGATGTAGTCCAAAAAGAATTTCCTCGTGAGGAATAGTGATGATGATGTTACAGACCTTCCTCATAAGGAGGAATAGTGATGATGATGTTGAATACTTTCCTCATAAAGAGGAACAATGATGATGTGGACCCTCCTCAAAAGGGGGAGTAGGTTGATGATGTGGACCCTCCTTGGAAAGGGGGATCAAGTTGATGATGTGGACCCTCCTCAGAAAGGGGGAGCAAGTTGATGATGTGGACCCTCTTCGAAAGGGGGAGTAGGTCGATGATGTTGTAGTGAGATTATATCAGCCCTAGACATCAGTCCTAAAGTGATATGTAGACCTTTGTCACCGTGTTGTGAGAGGAATGAAACATCCTTAGACTTATGTCCTAAAGTGATAGGGATTGATCATCTCGTAATTGTATCTATAGACTTATGTCTTCGTGAGGCGTGAGGATTGCATCATCCTTGGACTGATGTCCTAAAGTGATAGGGATTGATCATCTCGTAATTGGAATTGCGTACTTATGTATCCGTGAGGCATGAGGATTGCATCATCTTTGGACTTATGTCCTAAAGTGATAGGGATTGATAATCTCGTAATTGGATCTGCAAACTTATGTCTATGTGAGACGTGAGGATTGCATCATCCTTGGACTTATGTCCTAAAGTGATAGGGATTGATCATCTCATAATTGGATCCATATAATTATGTCTTCATGATGCATGAGGATTACATAATCCTTGGACTTATGTCCTAAAGTAATAGGGATTGATAATCCTGTAATTGGATCCATGGACTTATGTCTTCGTGAGGCATGAGGATTGCATCGTCCTTGGAATTATGTCCTAAAGTGATAGGGATTGACCATCCCATAAGTGGCTTAGGATTGCATCATCCTTGGACCTATGTCCAAAAGTGATAGGGATTGATCATCCCATAATTGGATCATGTGTGGTGTATGTTATGTTGTTGTTGATGATGATGTTGCTAATCAAAAGATCAAGTATGGATACAGATTATGATGTTGATTGAAAGATCAAGTATGGATACAGATGATGATGTTGATCAAGAAATCAAGTGTTGTTAAAAAGGATCGAGCGATCGATTGTTGCAAAGGATTGAGCGATCGATTGTTGCAAAGGATCGAGCATTCAAGTGTTGTAGAAGATGAATATCAAAGATGAAGATGTAGTGTTGAAGAAGATGATGTTCCAGTATTGAATATGTTGAAGATGTTCCACTAACTGTTCATGTTTCCGATGATTGTTAAAAACTTCCAATGACGTATAGATGTATCACCTTGATGTTGTTGAAGATACTCTCTCCTTTCTCCTATAGTTGATGTTGTTTTTTACAGTAGAATACCCTTCTCGTTAAGGGGGGTGTTGAAATATTGTAACTTTGAAGAATATTCTAAATGTATTTTTATTGATGTAACCTATCAGAGATGATTTATTCCTTCGTTGGGATGTTACTATTTTATTTGGTCATCATAGAGTCATGATGTATAAATTCCCTTGTAATTCAGGTCAATATAACCCTCCTGAAAATAATATGATATTGTTTTGTGTCTTCCCAAGTGAAGTTGGCCCAGTAAGTTTGTTGGGGCCGACTTGTTAGGGAAAAATTCAAGTGGAAGGAAGAGTATAAATAGAGGATGCGTATTCCTCATTTGAACACACACACTCACTTGTGTATATTACATAGGAGAGAGAGAATATAGACACATATATGAAAGGAGAAGGAGCACCTATTTGGGTTTTTGTCTTTGTACTTTTGATACATCTATATAGAGGAGGTTTTGTTGGGTTTTCTTCCCCATGAAGGTTTCCTAGGATAAATCTATGGGTTCTTTTGTGTGGTTTTGCTCATCTTTCTTTGATTGATCCTTTTGTATATGGTTATGATGTTATCATGTTATTATATCTTGTATAACTGTAAAAAACTTAACATAAGGCCCTAAAGAGTCCCCGAAGTTCATCTGAAGAAATTTGGTGTGAAGCTTGAAGTACCCCTAAAATAATAATGCTTGGTCCACATGATCCCAAAAGTTATGGTACTTTGTCCCACTTAGACCACTTGAAGTGGGTGGTAAGGATCCCATCAAGAAATAATGGTGTATCCACTAAGTATGATGATGTGGTTAATCCCTAGGTCCCCATTTGGAGAAAATATGGAGTGCTATTGAAGTACTTGTATGAAGTGTCATGATAGACTCTTGAGGTGGGGTACTAACCCTTGAGACCCCCTTAAAATATGGATATCCACAAATTAAGGATGAGTTTAAGGAGACACTAAAATAAGCTACTAGATCATGATGAAGTGTATAAATAGAGGGAAAAACATTTCATTTCATCATTAATTGAGTCTCTCTTTCTATTGCACATCTTTGGAGAAAAAAGTGCAAATCATTTTGGAGGAGAAATTTCTAGGCATCTTTGAGGATTTAGGAGATTCATGAAAAATGACATAACTTTCTCATACGGTATCAGAATTACAAAATTATTGGATTGTTGGAAATCTGATTGTGAGGATTATGTGATGAATCTATAAAGAGATTATTTTGATTTCTACATTGTATTTTTATTTTTTGATCTTGAAAAATGTATGATTCATGCTTGTGGGTTTCTCTTGTGATGACACATCTTTTCTCTACGTATGTGAGCCTCTCTCTTGGTATATATCTTTGAATCCGTTATATATGTTATGGGGGATATGATGATGGTCATCTTGGCATAGATACGGTATGATTATTGTACATGGGTATCTCTTGTGATGGTCATTCCTCTCATGGACTAGGTTCCATCTTGATGACTTGAAAAGATCATGGTGATTATTTGGACATATTGTAAGATGGTCTTAGCATAGATCATAGTTATTATATTGGTATAGTCATTGGTTGTGTTGTGGCATATGGATCATATCTTGGAATGATCAATGTTTTGGAAATGTATATGATGTAAAAGTTGAGGATCCAAATAAAATAGATGGATGATTGTTTCTAGCTATATACTTGAGGCATGTACAGGTTGATATAGTTTGTCAAATATTGATATAGTGTAATAGTGATTGTGGTATTGTGACATTGACAGTGACATTATGATAGAGGCAGTGATTGTGGAATTTAAATAGAGATATAGTGATTGAGGACTTATGATAGAGATAGTGATTGTGACAGGTTGACAAAGGTAGTGTACATTGATACAAGCTGAAATAAACAATGATACATGAACATGGACAGTGATATAGGAACAAGGAAAGTGATACAAGTGCTGAGACAAAGCTACAGGTACAAGTTTTCAGAGACAGTGATACAATGATCATTACAAATTGTTTATTTTATTCATATTAGGGCAGAAAGATGGGGTAAGTATAGGAGATTATAGTCTCCTTCAGGTTGGTGCCTGGGAATTATGAGTTGGTGCTCACTGAGGATTAGAGTCCTCTCTACAGGTTGGATCTTATGACCTTAGGGGGTTGTATCATCCTTTCAATTGGAGTTGATAAACTAGGGGGTTGAATCCTCTTTCTAGTTGGTACTAGAAAATCAGGGAGTTGAAGCTTCCTTCTAGTTGGTGTTGGTAAACACATTGAATGTAATCTAAATATTATAAACAACATCTTTTGTGGTTTTATACCATTTAGGTTTCCACGTTAAATCTCTTGTGCACTTTGTATGCTTTTTATGTGATGGTGAATGATATTGTTAATGGTTAATGTTACATGTTAAAAGTGGTAAAAAGTTTCCAATACTGATTCCCCCCCCAAAAAACCTTAGTATTGTTGAATATTCCAACAAGAGATAGTTGTTGAATATGTAAATAGAGTTTTACATCCTAATGTGGATGAAATGGATATTGAAAATCGAGTATGAGAATAAGAAATAAGACTTGAAGAGACAGTTGTTGAAGATGTAAATAGAGATTTACAGGGCCTAATGTTGATGAAGTTAATATTGAAAATCAAGTTCAAGAACAACAAATCGAACCTGGTATGTATATATCATACATTTTCCAAATCCATATTTTTTATAATGAATTGTAATTTTCAAAATGTTCCATAACAAGTTCTGATAGTTCACCATCTCATAATGTAGATCAAGTTGTTGAAGTTGAACCCCATAATGGAACCGAAATCAAGTCAAGTTGAGGGATGTACCTATATATGTGTGTGCATGTGTTTGTGTAAATTTTTAGTACATTTAATTTAATTCATGATTGAATTTTTTTTTTGAATGGTAATTAATAAATGTGAAATATCGATTTTATCTTATGTTTCTAAATTAGTATATTATTTGATATATGTTAAATTAAACTTAACTGAAATATATAGGTGCTTTCACCATTGATGATGAAATGTTGGAAAACATTGATTGTGACAAATATGGAGAAAAATAGTCGAACACGTTGCATGATATCGTGTTATGCAATTTCAGTGGTGATGCTCTAAAAAAATATTCAATAGCAACATAAGTTCAAATTTTGAGATGTTTGTTAGTGTCAAAGAAGTTAGAAGATGCTACATCATTACTGTGTATTCAAAAGGAGATAAAAGAGTTGAAGGTGAAACATATTGTGTTAGAAAATATAAGAGGTGCAATAAAAAAAATGGAAAATCTAGAAAGAAAGATATCAGGGCTGCACGTAGAGCAATTCAAACAACAATTGTTTTAGATAGTACTAGAGAAAAATGTTTGATGATAGAGCTGGAAAAAACAATAGAAAAATTGGAAAAGACATTGTACAAACTCAACAAATTCAGATTGCAAATAGATGAAAATGATTTCAAACTTGATTGTTGGGAAATTATTTGTAGACAAGCTTACAAAGATAGAATGGGAGAAGGTGTTAAAGATATTGTACATAAATATTGGTTGGCACATGCTCGAGTTTCACCAAATAAAAGGGATGTTATACAACGAAGAATACCAAGAAATGAATATGAAACCCGTGCAAAACATATATTAAAAATGACACAGATACAATTGTTCAATAAATTCAAGGAGGATTATCGTGGAATTAGTTTGTAAATCACCACATTTTTGCAATAGAAACCATGACATGTTAAACGATTTACTGTTCATGACACATGTAGTTGCCGTTATCACGTTGAATTATATCATGAAAATTTTCTTGAATTTGGTAAAACATTTTGGTCAAATTCACCTCCTCATTCCACTATATGCGAATTCATATTTGAAATTCTATGTGAGAGAGATCGTGATGAAATATTTTACCATAAGAAATGTGCCAATGGAAAACAATGTGATCGTTGTGGAAATATAGATTCATGCCACTATAATATGTTAATATTGATAATGATCAGTCACTATCAAATGTAACCGTTGACTAGAGGAGATATGAATATATCAATTATGGTAGAAGTTCTAGAAAGAAAGAAAGATACTAGGGCTACATGTAGAGCAATTCAAACAACAATTATTTTAGATATTACTAGAGAAAAATGTTTGATGACATAGCTGGAAAAAGAAATTGAATACTTGGCAAAGCCATTGTACAAACATAACAAATTCAGATTGCAAATAGATGAAACTAATTTCAAACTTGCTTGTGGGGAAATTGTTTGTAGACAACCTTACAAAGATAGAATGGGAGAAGGTGTTAAAGATAATGTACATAAATATTGGTTGGCACATGCTCGAGTTTCACCAAATGCAAGGGATGTGATACAATGAAGAGTGTCACGAAATGAATAAGAAACCCATGCAAAACATATATTGAAAATGACACAATTACAATTGTTCAATAAATTCAAGGAGGATTATCATGGAATTAGTATGTCAATCACTACATTTGGGCAATAGAAACCACGAGATGTTAAACCTATTATTGTTCGTGACACATGTAGTTGTATTTATCATGTGGAATTTGAATTATATTATGACACTTCTCTTGAATTTGGTAAAACATTTTGTTCAAATTCACCTCCTCCTTCCACATTATGCAAATTCATATTTTAAATTCTATGTGAGAGAGATCACAGTGAACTATTTTATCATAAGAAATGTGTCAATGCAAAACAATGTGATCGTTGTGGAAATATAGATTTAAGCCACTATAAATATGTTATTGAAAATGATCAATCACTATCAAATGTAACTGTTGACTGGAGGAGATATGAATATATCAATTATGGTACAAGTTCTAGTGATGTGGTTTCCAAACAAATTGATTTGAAAGAAGATAAAATATGTGTGACAAATTTTCTGAAGAAAATTAAAAAATAAATTTATAAATACACCAAGCATTCACATAGAGAACGATGGAAATACCTTCAATACAAATAGTCTTGTGAAGTTTTTTCAACCAAGACAATTTTGTCTATGGTTGATTTTGTAGAAAACTATACATTTGCTACAAAAAAGGAGATGCAAAGTGACTACTATCATTTTGACTAAGTTTCTATATTTGTCCATGTTCTATATATACATCCTCAACACGATGTTGATGGCATTGAAAGCATAAGTAGCAGTTGATATGTGACCAAAGAATATCATTTTTATATTAGTGATGGTCATATACATGATACACGTTTTGTACAACATTGTATTGAAATTTTTTCTATGAATCATTGAAAAGATGTGAAGTTAAATTTAATGAACATTGGATATGGTCAAATGGATGCGCGTGAAAACTTAAATATTCACAATCATTCTTTTGGTTACATCGGATTCATAAAGTATTGAAAATTAGACAATGTTGGAATTTCTTTGAAACTAGACATGGAAACAGAGAACATGATGTTGCAGGAGCATGTGTAAAACAAGCACTTAGAAGATGGAAAATGAGTCATTATTCCATGTGATTTCATTTAGTTGATGAAGTTGACAAATGGTGTCAATTAAATCTCTTCCATGACTATAATAAACAATCAAAAGATATGTGCAAGTATGTACACATATTTCTTAATTTATATTAATTGTAAAGTTAAAAAAATATTATTTTCAAGTCTTAAAAATATCTTTAGAACATATGTACATTAACATTAAAATTTGTACTTCATGATTTGTTATGCCACAGTCGTTTTTGTCTTATTGGAATCCAAGATATAGATAGATCAATCCCATACAACGCTGGCACCATACATGGGACTATATATTTGCACTCTATTCAAATAAAATCCCTCCAAAACATGTTTGCATTTGACAGTAAAAAGGTATCATGCTTTTTTCCTATTTGCATTAAAAATGTTGAATCTATAGAAGTCTGTGAAAACATAACAAACAACTATGTAAAACATTGGAAACAAAAAGAGATTAATCCAAAGGGGAAAGTTCCACTTGCAGGCTCGAAAGAATTATAGTCAGAAGAAATAATAGTATCATTTGATGGCGATAGAATGTCAGATCTTGTCAGAGAAGGTAATGTATTAAATTAAAATCATTCATTGTTCATTTCATATAAAGTATGTGTAGAGTATAAATTATTTGTTCATTGTTCAACGTTAGATCCTCTTATGTACTAATATTCCTTAATATGGCTTGGATGACTTATCCGATAAAGAGTTAGATATAATCCATCTCCATAAGGCTGAATCATTTCTTTTTACTTGCATTTGTCAATTCTGGTCACTTATTGTACCGACTATATGTAACTATAAATAAGACCCTCAATTTAGGTCATTGATGGAAATGACATCAATTTAACTACAGAAAATGTTTTCACTATGACTGCACCCATAGATAATAAAGAAAAAGTGAAATATTAGTTGATGCGATACATCGAAAGAAAGATGAAATTAGTAGAAGACTATGATGACAAAGGATTTACATATGAGAGAGGATCCATTATATTAAAATTTCATTTTTTCACCAAACCCACCAAAGTGAAAATTATATTTACTTTCAAGATTATGAACCGGATGTTATATGTTGTCAATTTAGTCATTTAGTATGTGAAAATCAAATGAAATTAATAGGAGTTTCATTGAACAAAGATTAAAAAACTAAAATATGTAAAATGTCCAAATTTGATCATGAATGAATAATTGAGGATGGCATTCCATTGTGATGTTTTTAAGAAAACTTGCAGACTCTTTTCATCTTCTACATTATAATTGGATTGAAACAACCAAACATTGTTTAATATTTGTTGAACAAGGAAGAACATAAGTTTATGCCTCCAATGAATTTGATTTGTTTGTTGTTAGATGTGTGTGTAGTTCTAGAGGTACCCAAAATATCCTATGGATTTCTCAAACACTTTCAAGAAAAGCGCATGTTCCAGAGTTGAATCCAATTGTTACGCTATAGAGTTGTTGCAACGTTACGACAAGATCAAACTTGAACTATGACATCATCTTTAAACAAATGAGCCTACAAGCTTTGCAAGGGGGATTGAGGGATAAAAAACATGTTGGGTTAGTTAAGGAATGGCTGCTCCCTTCAACTCACTATTTCATCAAGTGAATATTGATTTAATGTTGGCTTGTAAATTCAAAAAAGTAAAAGGTTGAGGATGAAAAAATATAAATACAACACCTCACCTTCATTGTAAATCATAAGGGTTCAAACATGTTCTTTAATATTTTTCTCCTACTCCACAAGTCTTTAATGTAATGCACAATTTTCTTGTAAATGATTTTTCTATGCATTCCATTTATATTGAAACAATTATGTTATATTATCTTTAAATTTGTATTGAAACAACCAAATACTTTAATATTCAATGAATCAATATATGTTTATTTGAAATATACATTGTTGATTGTCAATTGTGTACATGTATTTAATTCTTTGCTTCAATATGCAATATAATAGTCATTCCTTATCATATACTTTACACTGCATCAATTAATAGTGAACTCATTATTTTTTTAAATTATTGAATTTTTAAAAATTACTATTAAATTTTGATGTGATTGATATAAAGCAATTGGTAATATAGATAATTGAAATCATTTCAAATGGGATAAATATATTTTGTTTTCTAATCACAACCAAGGATTCCAGGATTGTGAAGCTTATTCTAAATTAGAGCAATGATTAGACAATAAACAGATGAAAAATCATCAACTTATCTAAAACCGTTGCTCTAATCTAGAATAAGCTTCACAATCCTGGAATCCTTGTTTGTGACTTAAAAACAAAATATCTTTAGCCCCATTTTCCATGATTTCAGTTAAAAAAAATGTTTGAACATTGAACATTAAACATTAAACATAAAAGTTAAGACATACTAGTCCTATACAAATAATGCATGAGATTAACTTTTACA
Source organism: Pseudotsuga menziesii (assembly GCA_001517045.1). Lineage (NCBI taxonomy): Eukaryota > Viridiplantae > Streptophyta > Pinopsida > Pinales > Pinaceae > Pseudotsuga > Pseudotsuga menziesii. The sequence goes on along the minus strand of LPNX010504537.1, from coordinate 44,958 downwards.
CCACACTTCCAAACTACAAGCTTAGAATCATTAATGAGATTCATATTTTACATGATACACAGTTCTCTATAACACTACCAAGCTAGAACACATAGTATCTAATTACAATTGGAGAAGTAGAGACTTGTTGAGAATTGACTAAACTAGTGGAATTATCAAAAACTAACTAGACTAGTTAAATTGTCTACAACATTTCCAAACTACAAGATTTAAAGATTATTTATGAGATTCATATTTTATAAATCACAATTAAAATTTAAATATTAAACTTTCTTCTTAATATTTATGTCTTCCTCTGATGCATTTGATGTCTTTGTTGTTATATGTGTGTGTAGGTCTACAAGTACCCAAAGGGGGTTCTCAAACTCTTCCGATAAGAACACATGTCCTACCATTGAAACCAATTGTTGTGCTACAGAGCTAGTGCAACATTACAACAAGGTCAAACATGGAATATGACATCATCTTTGAAGAAATGATCCTACAAGCTTTGCAAGGGGGCGCTGAGGGATAAAAAGAACTTTGGGGTTAGTTGGGGCATGATTCCCACCTTCGACTCACTATGCCATCAAGTGAAGCCTTATTTAATGTTGTATTGTAGACTAAAAAATTAAAAGGTCGAGGATGAAAAAATATAAATACAATGCCTCACCTCTGTTGTAAATCATAAGGGTTCAAATATTTTCTTTAATCATTTTCTCCTACTCCATGAGTCTCTAATATGATGCATAATTTTCTTGTAAATGATTTTTCTATGCATAAAATGTATATTGAAACCATTATATTTGTATTGAAACAACCAAACATTTTGATCTTCAATGAATTAATATATGTTTATTTGAAATATACATTGTTGATTGTCGATTGTGTACATGTATTTAATTTTTTACTTGAATATGCAATATAATAGTCACACCTTCTCATATACTTTACACTGTGTTAATTAATAATGAAATTATTAGTTTTTTAAATTATTCAATTTTTAAAAATTACTATTAAATTTTACTGTGATGTATATAAAACACTCAACAATATATATACCTGAAATCATGGCAAATGGGGATAAAGATCTTTTTCTTAATCTCGAGCAAGGATTCCAGGATTGCAAAGCTTATGTTAAATTAGAGCAATGATTAGACAATAAACAGATGAAAAATCATCAACTTGTCTAAAACCATTTCTCTAATTTAGCATAAGCTTCACAATCATGGAATCCTTGCTTGTGATTAAAAAAAAAGATCTTTATCCCCATTTGCCATTATTTTGGAAAAATGATTTGAACATCGAACATTAAACACTAAACATAAAAGTTAATACATACTAGTCCTATACAAATCATGTATGAGATGAACTTTTACACCACACTTCCAAGATACAAGCTTAGAATCATTGATGAGGTTCATCTTTTACATGATACAAAATTCTCTATAACAATACCAAGCTACAAAGCATAGTATCTAAAGACAATTTGAGAAATATAGACTTCTCAAGGATTGCCTAAGTTATCGGAATTGACAAAACTAACTAGACTAATTAAATTGTCTACAACACTTACAAACTACAAGCTTTAAAGATTGTTTATAGGATTCATCTTTTACAAAACATAATTAAAGTTTAAAAATTAAACCTTTTTTTTTGTAAGCTGCACAGATATATTATATTACAGAGGCAAAAAAATTACTGAAAGTTAACTTGGATACCTGAGGTTAAAGGACGAAAAACCCCCTCCAGAGGCTCTCAAACAATAATAGCCTTCTGACCGTATTCACGATAAATATGTCCATGACTGAGAGACTTAGTTACAGTAATCCATAATAAAAATGACTATCTACTATATATGAGTGTAGCCAAACATTTTCCCGATAGAAGTAAAAAAAGACAGTGTCATGAGAAATTCTTAAAACTAACTAAAAAACACTAGAGACTTAACCAAAAAACCTGGAAGAAACGATCATTTAAAATGGAAGGGTTTCTTCAGTGATGGGGCAAGCCCATCATTCTTCCTGCGACAGATTAGGTGAGGTGGTGGTGGCATTCAGGGTTGGAGAAAGAGAATGCGACTGTTGCTCAGACTGTTGGTCCAATGAATCCTTCAGATGCTTGAGGAGAGGCTCCACTGTAGAGGGAACCGAAAAAGGTTTGACAAGGGGAGATTTTGTAAACCAGCCAGTTGCGCTTCCGCTACCACCGAGACTAGTGAGAGCTCGCCCACCAGATTCACTGCCACTAGCTCCTCCACCCTGAGCATACCCCCTATATTTGCGCACATTCAGACTAGAGATGCTAGCCGTGCCTTTCCATGCAAAGGAGTTGTCCATGACCGTAAGCTGGGCATCAATATCTGTAATTTTAAATTTCATGGAGTGAATAGCTATCCAATCCTCAGACCAATTGTTGAGCATGTCCTCCGCCAGGTTGCAGAGCATGCTCTTCAGCATCAAATAATGGTTAATTTGACTGCTCTCCTCACTCGTCGAGAGCTTGTGGTTGAGGACCCGATTTTCCTAGGCTTCCACCAAAACACAAACGCGTGGAGAGATGTGAGGTTCATAGTCCGTCGAGGTCTGAGCACTACAACCCCACTGGGATTTGCCTCACCCGGAGCTAGCTCATCTAGGAGTTCCTCTCTGTCGAGACATGGCTGCCAACCTAAACCTGAAACCAATACGTAGGGGAGCGTTCTTTCCTGTACTGAACCTTGAGCGCACTAAAACAAATACATTGCAAACCTCCTGTCACATTGCAAACCCAAAAATGCTTCTATCCAAGGCATAAAACTTAACATCATTCTGAATAAGACGCATGTCATTCCAAGTACCTGCAAACATTAACGATCACTGCAGAGCCATGAATGCACCTAGGAGGATGGACCTTCACCAACTCGGGTCGCATGAGCTGAGGTGACAGAGGAAAATTATCACACACGCAAATATCCTTGTATATGCTGAAGAGGTGCGTTATCTCGATGGGTGTCCAAAATAGCGACACGTGCTCTTTGCGGTGGCCGGAAAGAGGGACATATGTCACCAAAGATATCACCCGCACCCGAGCAAGTTTAAAAATTAAACTTACTACTTAATCTTTATCAATATTTTAAAACCATCTCAACATCAAAATTAAACACTAAACACAAGCATTAAAACATACATGTTACAAATTGTACAAATCATTTATGAAATTCATTACATAATATAGTCTAGAACATTTCCAAACTAAAAACTTTATCCAAAAATAAAGTTCTCATCCATTTATCAACTACAATATATGTACTCAACCTACGTGAAATTGTCTACAACACTTCCAAACTAAAACACTACCAAGCTAAAAAGCAGTGTATCAAGTCACAATTGAGAAAATAGAAGTTTGCCAAAACTTACTAGAATTTAATGAAATGCCTTCAACACTTTAAAACTACAATATTTGGATCATTTAATGAGATATGAATCTTTTACATGATACTAAGATTTGGATTGTTTACTTATATATGTAACTTTCACAATAAGGGTGGCATGTGAGGGGGGTTATCATTAACCTTATGGATAACAAGAATTGACCTTTATGTGGAGCTTGGGAGTGAAGACGAATAACTATGCATAATTTTTGGCTTTGTGTCAAGGTCCTTTTCTATTATAGAATCTACAATATGGATAAATCATTGTCTTCGTAGAATCCATACTAGCTATAAGAAAATTGAATCTATCCAAAATTTGGATCGCCATCTCCTCAACCAATTATATCACTTGAAACTAGGACTTAATTGTTAGTTTTGAGAGAATTAGGTACCATCATACTCTCATAGGATTACATTCTCATGTCGATATACTTGCTTACACAACATTGACCTTCTAGAAATGACGGATTTCAACAAATGGGGTTTTTGGGGGGTGGGGGGATTCTATCCCATGTATCATTCCTTGAAATTAATACAAGGTAGTATGAATCACAGCCTAACCTAACTTGGAAGGTGGTGATTAGTTGTTGATATGAGGATTACGAGGATGAGGAATTTACAACCTCCATGTGTGTATAACACCCTTCATGCATACCATCTGTTAAAGGCATTGAAGGTGTTGTGGTTGATGAGGTGGGAGAGCACTTAAATGGTGGGATAAACCTTGGATATTAAGGGATAATTTATGAGGAAATATGTGGAAATTGTTTGGAATTTGGTGCTTAGTTCCATAGGGGGTTCATTATGTTAGTTTTTCAACATATGATCTAGCATTATGATCTTAGGATCTTTTCACTGAGAGAATAACAAGCACAGCAATAAAACATAAGCACATCACAAGAGACAAGAGACACAAATAGTTTTCCTCGTGGAAACCATAAAGGAGAAAACCCCGCAACTTCCTTAAAGATAGAATCAGCACCAAAACAGTAAGAGATCTCCCAAAACAGCAGTAGTCTTCTTCTTCTGTCTAGTCCCGGTATTTCCTTCTTCACTAGTGTGCCACACTTGAGTGAGTGAATGATGTGTGTGATAAATAGAGAGTCTCACTCTCTATTTATATTCTTCCGTTCACTTGAAGTGCACTCAATCATGTCGGCCCAACTTAACAATTACTTACTAGAGCCTACACCTTAATGAGTGTATAATAACCCTAGTTCCCCGAAACTATGGGGACTTTCACAATGACTTGACAAGACTTGTTTACATTATTAATCCTCCCGATCGGAACATCGGGGCATGACAACATGACTCAAATACATAATAGAAACATCCTAGAACAAACATCGGGTTACAATATACATAGAAGAATACATTCCGAAGTTACAAATACATCAACACTCCCTCTTAACTAGGAAGGTATTCTTTCGACACAATTTTCAGCACTGGTCTTCTTCTCTATATCCGCTGGATCATCTTTGTCTTCAAGTCATCTTCGTCTTCAAGTCATCTTAGTCTTCAAGTCATCTTCATCTTCAATTCATATTCATTATCGGATCCGGATTATCTCTCGATCTGGATCATCATAGAACATCATCGCTGGATCTAGATCATCTCTCGATCTGGATCATCATCACTGGACTGGATCTGGATCATCACTCGATCTGGATCATCACTGCTGGATCATCATTGCTGGATCTCGATCATCACTCGATCTAGATCATCACTGGTGCTATCTCATGATTCTTCTCGTCATAGGAAGTTCTACAGATCCAGCCCTTTTTCATGCTGGTTGTAGGCCTAGCCTCCATGTAAGTCTTTTCCAGCACTTACATCTGATCAACACATGATGCGAAGAATGGCTCATAATCTCTATCTGATAAACACATGATGTGAAGATAGATACTGCACTTATATCTGACCTTCTTGTCAGAAAGGCACGCCCAGCACTTACATCTGACCTACTCATCAGAAAGGCACGCCCAGCACTCACATCTAACCTACTCATCAGAAAGGCCCATCACTTACGTCTGATCAACACATGATGCGAAGACTGGCTCAATCATCTCTATCTGATCAACACATGATGCGAAGATAGATACTGCACTTACATCTAATCAACACATGATACGAAGAATGGCACTGCACTTACATCTGATCAACACATGATGCGAAGAATGGCACAGCACTTACGTCTAATCAACACATGATGCGAAGACTGGCTCAGCACTTACGTCTGATCAACACATGATGTGAAGACTGGCTCTGCACTTACATCCATCCATACAAGAACACACCATATCACAGTGATGGAAGGGCTTGCACTCACATCTGATCTTGTAGGAACCAATCCTACAGTCATATCAGAATGGCCCCCAATCCTCCTTGATTGAGCTACCTAGTAACTGACCAAGCGCCTCCATTCTCCTAGAAAATGGAAGTTTCCCTTGCATCCGGCCTGCTCGTCAGAATGGCCAACACTCACATCTGACATGGAAGGAACTAAATCCTTTAGCCATGAATAGAATGGTTCAGCCCTTACATCTAATCAAGTGGGAACACATCCCTTTATCACATTAGAATGGCTACTCAGTTCTTACACTGAGTGTTCCTGGTAACTGACCAGGTGCCTCCATTCCTAGAATGGCAATTGCCCTTACATCTGTCCTACTCGACAGAATGGCCAGCACTCATATCTGACATGAAGGGAGCAACCCTATCACCATGACAGAATGGCTCAGCCCTTACATCTGACCATGGAAGGAACTAATCCTCTCACCGTGTCAGAATGGCTATAGATCTCAGCACTCATATCTAACATGGAAGGAACTGAATCCTCTCACCATGACAGAATGGATCAACCCTTACATCTAACCTGCTCGTCAAAATGGCTTTGGGTCTCATCACTTTCTCTTGGAGGGAACCTCGATCTGGAGAACACCAAGTCTCTCTCTGAAGTACTCGAACTTCAGCCTAGCCAATGGCTTCATCAATACATCAGCTATCTGTTCCTTCATCGCAACATACTGGAGCTTCACTGCTCCTCTCTGCACCATATCCCTGATATAGTGATACTTGATCTCGATATGCTTTGACTTGTCATGGAACACTGGATTCTCTGACAACTTCACGCAACTCTGGTTGTCACAATGTATACAAGTAGCATCCAACTGGAGATCAAATATATCAGACAGTAGCTTCCGCAGCCATACTGCCTCACAACTAGCTGAACAAGCTGTGACATACTCTGCTTCAGATGTATTCAGTGCCACATAGGATTGCTTCCTGCCAAACCAAGAGATCACACCTGATCCCATACTGAAGCAACATCCTGAAGTACTCTTCCTATCGATGGCACTGCCTTCCCAATCTGAATCAACATAACCCTCTAGGTTAATCTTTTGATTCGCATTGTACTTGAGTCCATAATCAACTATATCCCTGCATGCTTTGCAACCATCAGGTGAACATGTCTCAATGTGTTCACAGCAAAGAAAATATCTAGTCTCAGGTACATCAAGGACCCAATCATCTAACGATACATCGTAGCATCAACCGTCTCTGATGAAGCATCACTTAATAGCTTCATGTTCAATGCCATAGGTGTGGTCATGCAATCCATCATCCTGAACCTATTCAGGATCTCTACTGCATACTTCCCTTGTCCACACCTCCATGCCTATAAAATAGTGCATCGACACATAATAGGAGCATCACTGGTTTTCCACCTTCAACCTTGAAGCAAAGGTTGGAATCTGCTTTACTCTCAGTAAAGCCTAGAGTCATCGGTGATCTATCCATCCTGTCATACCATGTCAAACCTCAGGATATTCTATAGTCACTCCCTCTGAAGCGGAGCATCATACTCCCTCTGTCTTCTGTACTCTATGCACTGAAACATTATGTACTGGAGTGACAAGTAGCTTCCCATGCTACTAATATTCTATGTGACCATCTAGTGTATAGACTTGCATCTTCAACTTTGTAGCAAAGGTTAAGATATTCATCAATATCATAATGTATGTGTTTCCCATGGGTGTCTTCTGAACTCGTACAATTCCTTCTTTCATTTGCACACATGATTATGAATTTCATGTGACTTCTCTTCTAGAAGCTGTAAATGTTTCTTCGTAGTCTATGCCTTCTTTTCGCGAGAAGCCTCGTGCTACAAATCTTGCTTTGTATCCCACGATGTTTCCATCTATTGCATGATGGAACTATGAACTTCTCTTCATGTCTTGATACAGCGCCCTGACATCATTCTTCTTGAATTGGTGTTCTTGGTTACTTCTTCATAGCTGGAAGATTTTGCATCAATGATTTCGCTGCATTCATCATATTATTCTTTATCTTGAACTGTCGTCACTTGTTTTTCGGAACGAGTCTTCATTCTTCTTTGCTTGTAGATGAGTATGCCATCTTTCCTACAAGTCAAATGCATTTATATGGTTAGAAACATTTCATAAGGAATATTCATACTGGCAAGTTATTATGCATAAATATATGATCATGCAACTACTTTAGCCAATACAACATTCATCCATATCTCACTGAAGCTTTCTAGATGCCTTCCATCTCTACCAGGACAACATTGAGATTGTGCACTAATCCAATATGTCAGCAAAGAGGTTTCATTCTAGATAAGTAGCAATGGAGAGTTGTATAGCACCATGAGCTACTTACCCATCACATGCATATTAGTAGTATACTGTCGTTAATGCAAACATCCTATCATGCATAATACATCAACTAAATATGAACAAATGCATAACAAAACAATATTATGAAATGACAATTGAATACTTATCTTTATTTGGTTCATGGGTAGACTCCTTCTTGAGTCTTCAGCTTCATCGTCTTCTTCATTCATGATAGCATTGTTTCTTATCCAAATGCTAAGGTGGATAAGAATTTCTTCAAGAGTTGAGATCTTCATATTCCCCATCAATTGAGGGATCTTCTTTGGATGGTGAGAGCTTGATCTTCAATTGCTCCCATCTTCTCTTCTCTTCTTATGAGTCGAGCTTCTTCTTCTTCCCAGAGTCTGCTGAAAGTAATCACTTCCTTCTGGAACACATTCCTTGAATGAATGAATTCCACGATCCTGGGAGGCCATTCAAGGTGGCCATCACCACTTTTGCATTCCTCACTTTTTCTTTAAGTTGTTCTTGATTTGAGAGACTCTTATGACTGCATGGTCTCTACATTCTAGATCTTCACATTCTTCAACTGGTTTCTTTAGGTCATATTCTGATTTTTTTTGTTCTTCCCTTCAAATAGCTTGAACTTCTAGAAGACCTTCAATAGCTTTGCTTGCAATAGGTAGTGCTCTGTAATGCACATGTGCAAGCCTTCTATGCCAAAGCTCATTTGGCTCTACTGTGTCATGGATCAAGGCTTGTTCGGGATGGCCCTTCAATTTGTACAAGCCTCCTTCTTGTTCTCCAATCACTACCGCATCATCGATAGTTTTTCCTTTTGGCCACATGATGACTTGACCATGAATGCAACCCGCATTCTGTTTGCATCAATGCTAAAATGGAGAGAAGGTTCTTCTTGAGTCCTAGAACAAACAATACTTCTTTCATTGTTAGAGACTTACCAGAGTCTAGCTTGTATGAAGATTTACCCCACTACCTTTTATTGGATATTGGTAGTCATCTCCTAGTTTCACCTTGTGAGGTGATTCATGTTCTGACAGTCTTACAAAGGATTCCTTAAATCCCGTCATATGTTTGGAAGCCCCACTGTCTATAATCCAATCATCACTTCCATGAGTAATGTTACCTGTGAGAGCTGATATCAGAACATATTCATCCTCGCTTGAAGAATATTCACTTTCATATCTGGATCTCTTTCTGGATGGTTCATCATCCTCTGCAGCATGAGCATGATGTCTTCTTTGTCCTTGACCAAGTTCTTCTTGTGAAAGGATTCTAACCTCGTCTCCCTCTAGAACCTCTATACTCATGTAGGTGTCCAATCCATTTTCTTCAGAGAGATCAAATACTTCTATGCTTGGAAGTTGTCAACTTCACCAAGCTTATCATCAAGCTGTTGTGATAGATCACTTTGAAATGAGAACCTCAAATGAAAATAGCAAAGGATTAGATCTTACCGATTTGAGGTGTCCGTCTTGGTTCCGGAGCTGGCTGATCTAGGGTTTTCCATAGAAACCATAATTTTCAAAACTTGGAATATTTCAGATCTGATTGAATAAACATATATATCTCTTCAAATGGAGCTGTCCAATGTACTCCTTTTCTGAAAACAGTGGAGGAAAGCTCCCGGGACAGGAAGCCCTAATTTTCCAATTTCTTCTGCAGAAATTCCTGTTACTGTTTCTATGATATATCCAAAGTTACTACTACTCTATGTCTAAAATTTCGCATTGAGGTAACCACGCATGTCCCTAATCCAACACCATAGGTTTCAGTAGAATTGGTTTCACCATTTTGTATTTATGATCTTTTTCCCAAGGTGACCTGTTACAGGACTGTTCAGAACAGTGAAGTTGTATGACATGCCACGTGTCACTGGTTCATCCTCTGAGTCTGATATTCATACCACTGAAATTAGCATTCATGAACTTTCTGGAAAATCTTCAGAAATTCCATTTGGACCTTTGTAGCCCAAGATATTGCAATTCTCCCCAGGTGTCCTGTTTAGGGATGAATTTTGGAAGAGGCTGGAACCCTAACTTGGAGGGATCATATCTCCCAGAATATAGTGTATCTGATGCTGATTTTTGGACAAAATGTTCATCAAGATTTGATCTTCAGTCCCTGTAATTTTCAGCTTTTGTTACTTCACCAACCTCATAATATAGTGACTGTACCAAAACTTATCAGTTTTAGTATTTAGGGTTTTTTTTTCTAGCTCAGGGTCAAACTAGGGTTTGACTTTCCCGGAGTTTCACCCAACCAAATTTCTTGATCCAGGTCTCTAAAATTCTGTTTTGATGAGGAGAATAATCCTATGTTGGTCTCACTCAAAAATTCCTCTTCTATAGAAATCCCTATTTTTCGCATCGAAGACTGAACATGCTCGGAATCAAATTCTGCTTCGACAGAAAGATGCGTCCTAAGGAGGAGAGTTGTTCCACCTTACTTTTGCTGAAAATATGTGGAGGAAGGTCCACAAAATAGTAATCCCTAGTTCCCATAGATACACAGTGTCTTCTTCTCAGGTTAGCTCTGATACCATGTTAGTTTTTCAACATATGATCTAGCATTATGATCTTAGGATCTTTTCACTGAGAGAATAACAAGCACATCACAAGAGACAAGAGACACAAAGAGTTTTCCTCGGGGAAACCATAAAGGAGAAAACCATGCAACTTCCTTAGAGATAGAATCAGCACCAAAATAGTAAGAGATCTCCCAAAACAGCAGTAGTCTTCTTCTTCTATCTAGTCCCAGTATTTCTTCTTCACTAGTGCGCCACACTTGAGTGAGTGAATGATGTGTGTGATAAATAGAGAGTCTCACTCTCTATTTATATTCTTCCACTCACTTGAAGTGCACTCAATCATGTCGGCCCAACTTAACAATTACTTACTAGAGCCTACACCTTAATGAGTGTATAGTAACCCTAATGCCCCGAAACTGTGGGGACTTTCACAATGACTTGACAAGACTTGTTTACATTATTAATCCTCCCGATCTGAACATCGGGGCATGACAACATGACTCAAATACATAATAGAAACATCCCAGAACAAACATCGGGTTACAATATACATAGAAGAATACATTCCGAAGTTACAAATACATCAACACATTAGGGAGGCAATATCATATCATGCCCATTCATATTGGAGATTTGAATACTCCTAAAAACCTAAAAAATATATTTCCTTGTACTAAGGGGTCAAGGGTTTTTTTTAAACTTGACATAGTAATATAAATATTGGGGGTTATTTTATTTGGGTGGGATAAGGAATAAAATGCAAATCATGGGAAATATTCATAAATATAACTTAATATTCATATATTTGTAGGCCTCCAACAAAGACCTATCTTCTCACCAATTCTTCCTATATGTTGCACAAGTCTGTTCCTTATCAGATTCCTCGTCGAATCCTCTCAAATGCCTATTCCTAGAGAACAAGAAAGAACTACAAAATATTTTGGCTCGAGATGCTA
>LPNX010504537.1:0-23493 GCA_001517045.1 Pseudotsuga menziesii | reverse complement strand
GAAAATTTGGGAACCAATAAGCATGAATTATAATTCTAATATCTTTTTTATTAGAAAAAATTCTAATATAATGGTCTCCTTGCAAATTTCTAGAACAACTTCTATAGAATGCTTCTCATAATGATAGAATGCTTTCATTTGGTTATCAGCAATATTATATTTTCTTTATTATTCTATACACCTAATGCTACTTTTCATAGATTAATGGGTTTTTTAATGTCAGTTTATTGTTATTGTATACATTAAGCATTTTTTAACTTTCTACCTTTTTTCAATCTATTTTTGATTTCTCTATATTTTATTTATTTACTTACTTATTTAATAATAGCATATTGACTCTAGTTCTATTTTTAAATAGTAAATTGACTCCAATTCTATTTTTAAATGAGTAGTCTAAATGTTAGGTGTTTTGGATATCCTATGTGTTTTTTTCCAACTTATATTGAACAAAATAGGATAGAAAAAATTGAGAAACTCTTGAAAAACTATATGGCATATCTCAATCTTAATAATTGCTCTATTAATTTTGTAGTTAGACAACCATCAGTACAACTACAACCATCTTGGGCTCCTACAATCATACCACTTATTTGATTTTAGAATTAAATTGGCGAATTAACCCATGATGTTAAATATTGGTAAAATTTTATAGGTAATAAAGATATGAAAATAACAATTACTTAACAACAACATACTAATCTCTAATCCACATGGCAGAAATTGAGTTAGCAAAATTCCACCATTTGTAAACAAGTTTTGTTACTATATCTAATGTAAAATATTTTAAAATTATATATTTATTATTTTATAAACTATTCAATTTTAAATTATTAAATTCAAAGTTCATTACTCCTATCTAATTAAGGAATGCAATTGAATTTTATCTTATCGAGTTCTAAACCAATGAACAAACATTAGTTTATTGATCTTACCAATGCAAAATACACTTAAGAAATTAACAATTTTTTTAATAGCTATATAACATTGAACTAGTTAAAATTGAAGTAATTTAAAACTATAAACTATTTAACAAACAAGTAAATGCTTCCATTCCTAAGCTAACTTAGCTTATTATTACTTTTTCCAAACTTTTCTTAAGCGTCAGGTACTAAACTACTTTGTTGCTTATTCCACTTGTTATTATTACAATTAAAACAAAATATAACTTTTTTTATATAATAATACAAAACAAATTTTATAAAAATTATAATATACGCCAATGTTATATAATAAAAAAAAAACACACTATTTAATAACAATTAAAAACATTTAAAACAAAACATTTTGGTTTATGAAATTTTATAAAAATTAAAATATACAATGTTATATAATAATAAAAAAACACAACATTTAATAACAATTAAAAACATAAAAAGAAAAAAAATATAGGCTTAGTTTCATAGGCTTAAAAAACAAAACATATCGGTTTAGTTTCATAGTCTAGTTGTGTATGGAGTAGTTATGCAAAGGAAATATAGGGTTTAAACTTAAGACCATTAACTTATGTGTATGGGTCTTTGGTCAAATATTTAACTAAAACATTTCACAAGATACCCATGTTATTGGTAGACATTTAACCATAAATTGTATGTGAAGTTGTAACAATATATAAGCATTGCAAGGTATGTAACTGATTATACTTTTGAATCTTGTAGATCTATGATTTTCATGAATCATGGGGTTGATAAAATTATTTTATCTTATTTTATTTGGCTCACAATATATGCCAACACAAGTGACAAGTAAGAGTAGAAAATTGGAGTTATTTTCTTTTAATCGGTGGTTCAAGAGTGCTATACCATATGACCTCACTTAAAACTATGAATAATGATCACATGATCAGTTTCCCAAAAACTATTTTGTAAATAGTCTTTATCATCTCTTAACATGCAAGATACATTTATTTTCCATAGTTATTGCCAAATTTTCATAAACAGGCAAATTGGGTTTGGCCAAGAAGGCATCATGGTGAAAAACCTCAATATCTTCCTCGATTCCATTGGATCATTCTTCGGATTGGATGACAAGATCCCATGGACCGATGCATACATTATTGTTGTAAGTTCAATTTCTCTTCAATTTTTGTACATCTGCAAATTCAATGAAACTTACTTATCAATATATCTCATATATATTGGTTGAAGAGCCTCGAAAACACAAGTATTAAGTTTTCTACGAGCATATTTATCCGATTGAGTAATCATCCATTATGCTAACGAGACCCAAAACCTAGTAAGGCCTTGATTTTTGTTGACCAAAACCCCAACTACTAAATATTGCTTAATAAACCTAACCAAACCTAAAACTTAGTCAAGACTTGACATTGTTGACAAAACCACAACTACACAAATTTCTCATATTATTATTATTTTATCGAATGCATATATCATAGTAGTTTATATCCTAAAGCTCGTTTGATACAGAAATTGGATGGATTCATAGTTGGGAAAGTGCCAAGTTTTTGGAATACTCTGGAGTTAAATTCTGTTCATCCCTTGATGTAGTGATTTCTAAAGGATGGAAAAAAAGAGAGAGAATAAATGTAGGGATTTTCAAGGGTCATAAATTTTGACTCGGTTATCTGTTTGAGCTCAAATTTAACATGAAGTTGTGTTTCAAAGTGTTCAATGCAGTGGTCAATAAGATCATTTTGATCAAAGTTTTTTTTACACTTTTTTGAGGCTAGATTCCTTCATATAAGGCCTCAAATTGAGGCTTTAGTGTTTTGCGGATTTTTTTAATTTGTAATTAACAATTATCTCCTAGTTTATAAACCTAATTAAAAAAGCGAGTTTACAGCTAGTGTCGCTCTAGTTAGCTTATGGTTAGTCTTCAGTTTCATATCCATGCGATAATTTTCTAAAATTAGTCATTTTTGAAAATCTCACATTTTTTAAAATGGTTGGGAGAGGAAGAGGAAGAGCAGGTCTTGCTTAGATGCATAGAGATATGCAAAACCTCTAAAATAAAGTAGTATATATTACATACATGTTGTCTAATCAAAGGATAATACGAAGATAAGCGTTTGATGAGCAGACAAACCAAGGAGGTGTAGATCAACATACAAAACATGAAGAAGAAGAAGTAGAGCACATACCTTTTGAAGAAAGGATGTTGGGGGATCTAGAAGGGATAAATGATGGGATAAAAATGGAAGTTTCAGAGTGTTGATTTCTAGTGTCACTCTAGTTATCTTATAGTTAGTGTTTAGTTCCATAGATATGCAAGAATTTTCCAAAATTAGCAATTTTCGAAATCCTGAGATTTTCAAAAATTGCTAATTTTAGAAAATTCTCGCATGGCTATGATACTGAACGCTAACTATAATATAACTAGTTCGACACTATATGTCAATTTTATTTTCTAATTAGGTTTATAAAGTGAGAGATAACTCTTAATTACAAATAAAAAAAATCTCACAAAACACTAAAGCCTCAATTTAAGGCCTTATATGAAGGAATTTGGCCTCATAAAAGTGTAAGAAAAACTCATATAAGAAGGATATGATCAACCACTGCATTGAAAATTTCGAAATGCAACCTCCTGTTTAATTTGAGCCCAAATGGATAACCAAGTCAAAAGTTATGACCCCCATAAATCCTTGCATTTATTCTCTCTCTTTTTCTCTTTTTTTCAGCCTTTAGAAATCACTACATCATCCCTACTTCTTGGCCAATTTATCTCGGTCTTGATCCCAACTCTCTTCCAAGGATCCAAACTAGAGTAGTGAGTCAGACTTGTGAGTACTAGTTGAAGTTCATTTCTTGGCCCATGAATAGTTTGCAAGTTATTCACTACCCAATGATTCCAACCCATTGGAAGTTGGAAAAGCTTGCTAGAATCAAATATAAAATGCCAAAATGGAAAAGCAAAATTATTATTACAAAATATTTGTTCTTTTGATTTTTAGCCAATTTGGGTTGAAATCTTAAAGTCCATCCTCATTGATTCATTTTTTGAACTGAAAATTGAAATTACAAGTCATAAGAGATTGTTTTAATACCAACGTTATTTGTTAAATCCTTTTATTAAATTGGAACAAAGA
The DNA here is from genome assembly GCA_001517045.1 of Pseudotsuga menziesii. Classification (NCBI taxonomy): domain Eukaryota; kingdom Viridiplantae; phylum Streptophyta; class Pinopsida; order Pinales; family Pinaceae; genus Pseudotsuga; species Pseudotsuga menziesii. The sequence goes on along the minus strand of LPNX010504537.1, from coordinate 19,448 downwards.
AATTTCCCAAGAAGTCTCAACCTTGGTACTTTCTTGAAAGGTGACTACAGAGAATGTGAGAGGTGAAAATAGTCTCTATGAATTTTGCAGAAAGAAAAAAAATACCTTGATAGAGTACAATATTTGTTGTGTGTTGGTTTGGAATTAGAATGGAAAAGTGTACAAAAGTAGAAAATCTTTGGTGGCATCTGTTCAATAGTTTATCGATATAGGAAGGGGTAAGTAATTGACACAAACCTTACTATGAGCAGATAAAACGATGACGGGAATAATTTTGTGAGAGATGGTAGCATTTCTCATAAGCCTTTACATAATGCACTGTTTTTTCACAAATCACACTGTATTAGGTCAAGGTATCATTGGTTTCTAGCACATGTACTACTGGACAAGGAACTTTGTAGAGATTGATGCCAGGTCATAAAATATGTGATAAGTATTGATTTTAGAGAGTATTGATTTGGGAGTTTTGGAGGCATGCCCATAGGATGGAATATTTAATAATATTGGCTTGTCCATTTCATAAATTTTCATGCTTTCTTCATCATTAATCCATATATGGAGGGTAAATGCACTGATTTGGGTGGTGTGAGTAGTTCACAAATTGTAATATTAGTTTGTTGTAATTGTTTTTCCTATTGCATGTTATATTTTTATCATTTAATCAATATGATCTAGGATCTTATCTGAGAGAATAACATGCACAACAATAATCACAAGAGACAAGAGAGACAAATATTTTTCCTCGGGGAAACCATAAAGGAGAAAACCCCACAACTTCCTCATAGATAGAATGAGAACCAATAACAAAAGTAAAACCCAAAGATACAAAGATGATCTCTGACAACTGTTCTCTCTCTCACTTGTGCAAGCTACTCCTCTCTCACTCATGCACTGCTGTTGAGTGAGTGTGTGTCTCAAATAGAGAGTCTCACTCTCTATTTATACTTGTTTTCCACTTGACAATTACTCTTCAGGGCCGACTTCACTAGGAGAGTCTAATAACCCTAATATGACTCAACTATGGGGTCTATTGCCCCCACTTACAATGGAGGGTTAAACTCAATGAATTTATATGACTTTATTATATTAATGACTCTCTTGATCATAGGAACANTAAGAAATATACAAGTGAATACATTCTGAAGTTACAAATACATCAACACTCCCTCTTAACTAGGAAGGTATTCTCTTGACACAGTTCATCAGCACAAGTCATCATCAAAGCTGGATCATCATCAAAGTTGGATCATCATCATCACTGTTGCTGCTATCTCGAGCAAATGGTGCTATCTCTCAAATCTACTCATCATAGGAAGTTCTACAGAGCGAGCCCTTTTTCATGATGGATGTAGGCCTAGCCTCCATGTAGGTCTTCATCTGCAGTGCCAACTCTTTTTCTTGTTGGATGTAGGTCTCAACACTTATATCTGACCATGGGAGGCCCAGCCTACCACCATGTTAGAAAGGATCAACACTTACATCTGACCATGGGAGGCCCAGCCTGCCACCATGTCAAAAAGGCTCAACACTTACATCTGACCATGGGAGGCCCATCCTACCACCATGTTAGAAAGGCTCAAAACTTACATCTGACCATGGGAGGCCCATCTTGCCACCATGTCAGAAAGGCTCAGCACTTACATCCGACCATGGGAGGCCCATCCTTCCACCATGTCAGAAAGGCTTAGCACTTACATCTGACCATGGGAGGACTAGCCTACCACCATGTCAGAAAGGCTCGGCACTTACATCCAACCATGGGAGGCCCATCCTGCCACCATGTTGAAAAGGATTAGCAGTTACATCTGACCATGGGAGGCCCAGCCTGCCACCATGTCAGAAAGGCTCAGCACTTACATCTGACCATGGGAGGCCCAACCTGCCACCATGTCAGAAAGGCTTATCAATTACATCCACCAGCATGGTAGGACACACCTACTACCATCTGAGGAGAGGCTCTACACTTACATCTGACCATGGGAGTCTTAGCCTACTGCCATGTCATAAAGGCTCTGCACTTACATCTGACCATGGGAGGCCCAACTTGCCACCATGTCAAAAAGGCTCTCAGACTCATCACTTCCCCTTGGAAGGAACTTCGATCTAAAGAACACCAAGCTTCTCTCTAAAGTACTCAAACTTCACTCTGGACATTTCTAGCATATAATCACATTAGGGTTGATTACGTCCAAGGATAACCTATGAGCTTCGTAAGGATTTATTACATTCGAGGACAACCTACATTACTAATTACGTCTGAGAAACCTATGAGCTTCGATAGGATTTTATGCTCAAACAACTTGTCTCATTGGCTGTGTTATAACTCATCACTCCCTCTTTCGAGAGATCTCGATCTGGATCACATACTGGAGCTTCACTTCTCCTCTTTGCATCATACAAAAATGCAAGTCAGATCAATCAAATCAAATAGTAGCTTTCAAAAGAAACATACTAACTCACAAATAGTGGAGCAAGTGGAAACATATTTTTCCTCAGTTGTACTCAGTGCCATGTAGGACTCCATCCTTCCAAACTAGTAGCCCATATTGGATCTCAAACTGAACAAGAAACCCAAGGTTCTCTTATTCTCAGTGGCGCTACCAATCCGAATCAACATAACCATGTAGGTTAGTCTTTTGATACGTATCATACTTGAGTCCATACTCAACTGTACCCTTCAGATACCTCACTACATGCTTTGCAACCAGTTGAGCATGTCTCAGATCCATCAAGAACTAGCTCAAGTTGTTCACAGCAAGGAATATGTCTGGTATTGTATTCATCAAGAACATCATTGAACAAATCATTTGACGATAAATCGTGGCATCAACCGTCTCTAATGAAGCATCACTCAATAGATTCAACTTCGATGCCATAGGTGTGGCCATGGCCTTGTAGTCCATCATCCCGAACCTCTTTAGGATCTCCACTGCATACTTCCCTTGTCCAAGGGATATTCCATCCACACTCTGCCACACCTCCATGCCTAGAAGGTAGTGCATCATACCCAAGTCCTTCATCTCGAACTCGGAAGCAAGTCTCCTTATTGCAACTTTAAAGAGTTCCTCTTTTCCTGTCAGGAATAGGTCATCGACATATAACAGGAGCATAATTGGTCTTCTTCCTTCAACCTTGAAGTAAAGGTTGGAATCCAATTTACTCTTAGTAAATCCTAGAGCCATTAGTAAGTTGTCCATCCCGTCATACGATGTCGAGCCTTAGGATATTCTGCAGTCACTCCCTCTGAAGCGGAGCATCATTCTCCCTCTACCTTTCGTACTCTATGTGTTGAAACATTCTATAATGGAGTGACAAGTAGCTTCCTCTGCTACTAATATTCTATGTATCCATGTAGGGTCGTTGGATACCAAGATCCTCTATCTTGAACTTTGTTTGAAAAGTTCTTCTTGCACCCATTTGTGAGCTTGTCATCCTCTATAGGATTTTATCTTCAATCATGTAGCAAAGGTTAATATCTTCATCACTCTAGGTGATCTTCAAGCTCCTTATGTAACTGTATGTTCTATCCCATGGGTGCCTTCTGAGCTCATACAAGGCATTCTTTAATTTGTACACATGAGTCTACCTATCACGTGTCTCAACTCCCAGTGGCTGCTCTATGTATACTTGAATCGTTAGTGGTGCCAATGTCTCTTCATAGTCTATGTCTTCTTTTAGTGAAAAGCCTCGTGCTATGAATCTTTCCTTGTATCCTATGATGTTTCCATCTACTGCATGCTGGATCTTGTAGATCCATATGAAAGACACTATGGACTTCCCTTATACATCATTCTCCTTGAACTGGTACTCTTTGATCATAGTCTCCTTCCCTTTCTTCTTGTCTACTTCTTCATAGCTAGAAGGCTCTGTATCAATGATGTCTCTCATCAGTATCACATAACTAGAGTGTGTTTGAGTCCTTTTGAAGTCTCGTCATACTATTCTTCATTTTATATTCTTCTGAAGCTTTTTCTTTTGCTATGGAAGCTTCATGTTCATCTTCATGTATTCTTATTGGAGTGAATCTTGAACTGTCATCACTTGTTCTTCGTAACAAGTCTCATCCTTCTTTTCTTGTAAGTGATTGTACGCAATCTTTCCTGCAAGTCAAATGCACCAGTTGTATGATTAGAAACATTTCATAAGTCATATTCATAATGGAAAATTATTATGCATAAAGATATAATCATGCAACTATTTTAGCCAATACAACATTCATCCATATCTCATATACACAGAAACTTTCCAGATGCCTTCCATCTCTACCATAACATTATTGAGATTGTGCACTATTCCCAATATGTCAGGAAAGAGGATTCATCCTAGATAAGTAGCAATGGAGTGTTGTATGACACTATAGGATACTTACCCATAACATGCATATTAGTAGTATATTGTTCATTAATGAAGACATTCTATCATGCATAATGCATTTCAGAACTAAACAGTGTCATATAAACAACTAGATATATAGGAAAAGACAATTCAAATACTTATCTTTATTTGTTTCGTGGGTAGACTCCTTCTTGAGCCTTCAGGTTCATCATCTTCTTCATTCATAGAATCACCATTTATTATCCAAATGCTAAGATGGATAAGAGGTTCTTCAAGAATTGATTCCTTCATATTCCTCATCGCTTGAGGGATCTTCTTTGAATAGTGAGAGCTTGATCTTTAGTTGCTCCCATCTTCTCTTCTCTTATTATGAGTCGAGCTTCTTCTTGTGTGCACTCTTCCTAGAGTCTACTGAAGGTAATCACTTCCTTTTGGCACACATTCCTTGAATGAATGAATCCCATGATCCCAGGAGGCCCTTCAAGCTGGTTATAACAATATCTTATTCTTCTTCGATTGCTTTTCGTCATAGCAACAAACACTTCCTTTTGGTTTATTCAAGGATGACACATGAGGGATGAGATGATATTCAATAGAATATTCAATGATTCTCTTGGCTCTAGCCTTAAACTCATCTCCCTCTGGCTCTTAGAACTTCAAGCTGGTGTGATTAGTCATTTTGAAATGAGAACCTCAAATGTAAATAGCAAAAATTTAGATCTTACCGATTTGAGATGTTCGTCTTGGTTCTGGAGCTGGCTGATCTAGGGTTTGTTAGACAAACCCCAATTTTCAAAACTTGGAATTTCAAACTTCTAATTGGATAGAAATATGGGCCTATTCAAGGAGAGTTGTCCAATGTTCTCATTTTCTGAAAATAGTGAAGGAAATCTCCCGGAACAGGAAGCCCTAGTTTTCCAATTTCTTCTATAGAAATGACTGATATTTCTTCTGTTGTATATCCAAATTTTCGAATCCTTCAAGTATGAAAATTTTCACTGTGATATCCTAATAAGTATTCTTTCCAACCCCACAGTTTATAGTAGAAATGGATTCTCAAAGTGGGACTTAAGCTGAGTTTCCCAAGGTGACTGCTTTGGGGACCGTTCAGCATAGCAAACTTGTACGGACTTCCATGTGTCACTGTTTCACATTATTGATCTAAAAAACTTACCACAGAAACTACAGTCCGTGCCCTACCTACAAAATCTTGCAAAATTTTGTTTGGACCTTCCTATCCCGAGATATAACAAATCTCCCTAGGTCACATATTTATGACAGTATTCTGGAGGAGGATGGAACCTTGATTCGGAGGAACCATATCTCCTGATGTATAGAAAATATGAGGATGACACTTTTACATAGTGTACAACATGAATTTCTATTCGGCTTGTAAAATTTTAGGCTTTTGATCCTTCTCCAATCTCACGTTATAGTGAAAGTTCTAGGATTACTAAATTTAGTCTTCTAGGGTTTTCAGGCATGAAACCCTAATTTCCATTAGCTACCATTGCAGTTGTATTTTGGCTGCATAGTGAAACTTCTCTGATTCAGAAACTGATACCACCAAAATATGCACCCTATTGAGGTGAGTTATCCTAGCCCTCATTTCTTGATGATATGTTGAGAGAACACCTTCAACCAGGAAGCCCTAGTTCCTATAGCTGCAAAGTGCCTTCTTTCAGAGATGATCTGATACCATGTTAGATTTTTATCATTTAATAAATATGATCTAGGATCTCATCTGAGAGAATAACATGCACAACAATAATCACAAGAGACAAGAGACACAAAGATTTTTCCTCAACGAAACCATAAAGGAGAAAACCTTGCAACTTCCTTAGAGATAGAATGAGCACCAATAGCAAAAGTAAAACCCAAATATACAAAGATGATCTACGACAATTGTTCTCTCTCTCACTTGTGCGAGTGACTCCTCTCTCACTCATGCGCTACTGTTGATTGAGTGTGTGTCTCAAATAGATAGTCTCACTCTATATTTATACTTGTTTTCCAATTGACAATTACTCTATAGGGATGACTTCACTAGGAGAGTCTAATAACCCTAATATGACTCAAATATGGGGTCTATTGCCTCGTCTTACAATGGAGGGTTAACCTCAATGACTTTACATGAATTTATTATATTAATGTCTCTCTCGATCGGAGGAACAAACATCTTCATTGAGGGACAATGAAATCCAATAAGAAATATACAAGTGAATACATTCTGAAGTTACAAATACATCAACATTACATTGCCATTGTATCACATACATGTTAATGATAGTTCATGTAGTGTTATGATAACAAATTTGTTCTCCATGTGTGTGTAATTTTCCATGAATATTTTGATTAGTTTACATTGAATTGTCTTTCTTTTCTATAGCCTCTTTCCACTATGAGTTTATTTAGGCCTGAGGATCATATGCTTCACCAAATTAAACATGGTATTAGAGTGGATGTTTAGGCCAACTTTAAACCTCAGAGACTTCCATTGATGCACCAAAAGCAATTGGGTTCCACGTAATTCATGATATCCTTGGCTTACTCCCTTTGTATTTTGCCCATATAAGTCTAGCTAGGTGTGATGCACCCAGAGAATGTGCACATGTCGGAGTGGAGAGGGTTTGAATTGGATTTATTTCGAATAGAAATTTTTTTGAAGTGTTTTTTCAAGTAAATCGAAGATTTCTAAAGAATTAACTATTCCTTGACGCCATGAGATGGAGAATTCAGCATCTTTGACTCCCCAGATACTCACACCCTTCAACTATATTTATTGGAGGGTTGAAATGTAGATATTCTTATGCAACAAGGGTCTGTACAGGTTCACCATGGGAAGAGAGGTGAAATCCTAGCAGCCTCTTAAAAAATCAAAGTATTTGAACAAGATGGATGAAGCATTTGGCTTCATGTGCATCCATATCTCTAGAGAGTTATTATTCCATATTCATGGACTAAAGACTCCAAAATAAGTATGGGATAAGTTCAAATCCTTGTTTGGAAATAAATATGAGATGAGGGGCCATATTCTGGAGAATGAGTTCATAACACTATAGCCCAACAGTTTCGAAACTATATAGCAATTCTTCTCAAAATTCAAATCCATAGTCATGCAATGGAAGCAGTGTGGGATTGAGAAAAAGGTTGAGCAATTGTTGTTCTCAATTCTAAACAAACTTGACCCTAAATTCTCATTGTTTGTATCTACCTTTCACTCTAGGATACTGACAACTCCTAGTTGGTGAATTTCATCCCTTGAGTCCTTCACGGAATCTTTGTTTCATGAAAAATATAAGTTGATACATATGGGAGCTATTAAAGCCTCCAAGAATCAGGCTCTCTTACCCAGGGAGACTAAGAGTGCACAAGAAAATGGGAAGCGAAAAGGAAAAGAGAAGAATAAAAGTGATTCCAAGCCTAAGGATAAGAAGAATCCTTCAGAAGGAGCCTCAAGTTCCAAGAAGGACAAGTACAAGAAGTTTGAGAAGGCCAAGTGCTCTTACCAAAAGAGAATAATTCATACAAAGAATCTGTGTATGAAGAAAAACATAAATAGATGTCTAGGATCCTTAAAGAAAACAATATTTCCCTTCCTAAATATGAAAAGAAGTGTGATGATGGAAATAATACTAAATATCATTAGAGGCTCTATGCTCTAAATGCAGTATTTTCTCAATCACAATATTTTCTCATTGATTATTGAGCCTACAACCACATGGTTTCCTCCAAAGAATCATTCTCTTCTCCGTATCTCTCTTAAGAACCAAGAATCCACATGGAATATGACTCACAAATCTTGTCTATAGGGAAAGGTTCCATCCAATTCGATCATGAATTCTTCAATAATGTGCTCTATGTTCCTTCCCTAGTAGCATTTTTGTTGTCTGTATACCAGATGACTCATACTAGATCACCTAAGTGAGACACATTTGATCCTGACATAGTGGATATCTCATAAATCTCTACCAGGAATCTTATAGAGAAAGGAGTTGTTAATCATGCCTTCAAGGTATATGATTTTTTTCACTTTCTTCCTAATTCATATCCTAGTACCTTATTGAATCATTATAATGAAACAAGCAGGATTTGGCATGAAATATTTGGCCATCATAATTTCAAATATCTCAAACAGTTGCACAATGAAGAGATGGTCGAGGGATTTCCTCTCATCAAGTCCTCTAATGGTTTCTATAAAGGTTTATTGGTAGGAAAGAACCTAGAGAAAATGTATAAGGTTGGGAAGGAAAGAAGATATCCCTCTGTTCTTGACCTGGTTCACAATGATTTCTCCAGACCAATTCCCACAGCATCGATGTATCCAGATACTTTTTTAGCTTCATTGATGACTACTCAAGGTATTTTTGTAAAATTTTCAAATCCTTGGATGCGAAGCTCAAGATCCAACTCCTCGACATCAGGAGGATTCTTGACAAGATCCAACTCTGACAAAATGAGTCCATTCAATGTGCAAATGAACTTGGACATACCAAATCTAGAAGGAAAGATTGACACAAAATATGTAGACAATTGGGAACAATAACTGGAATCCTATTACTCTGTGAACCAACTCTCAAAAGCTGAAAATATCACCATTTCATCCTTAGATATGTCAACATATGTGCATTGATGGTGGGAGAACTTGTTGAAAAAGATGGAGAAAGACGGAGACCCCATAGATACATGGAAGAAAATTTTCAAGTACGTATGAAAGGATTTCTACACGCCCAAGTACATTGAACAACAGTATAAGAAGTGGTAGCGATTAAGGCAATGGAAAGACCAGTCTATGCAAAGTTACACCAATGAGTTCTATCAACTAATGGTGAGACTTGGCATTCAAGAAGAAGATAAATTGATTTTTTTTAAGTACGTTAGCGGATTGTCCTCGTACATTCAGTAAGAGATGTAGTTTCTGAATATCAGTACACTTGCGGATGCATTCCACTATGCTAGTAATATTGAAGCCACACATAAAGGAAAATCATGCTTTGCATCTAAGCCAACAAGATGAACATTTGACAAGAAGTCATTGGCCGACTTCGACAAGTCAAGACACCCTTCTTCGCTGACCTTGCCAAAGCAAGACCATGGGAAAAATCACTCTTAGAAATACAAGAGGTAACGTAGAAAAAAATCCCTTGCTGGGAAATGATGTGATTACCACAATTCATCATGGCATGATACATCTGAATGCAAGGATCGGAAGAAATTTTTGGAATAGTTGTCTACCTCCGAGTTGTATGACGAAACCCTAATATAATATGACCTAGAAGCATCGACATCGACCACTCCAACAGCCTTGACTACCGTCGACAAGGAGGAACGAGAGTGTTTTTTCCCTACAAAGATACGGGTTCAAAAGAATCCATTTCATTTTATTGTGGATAATGGAAGCCATAAGAAATCTGTTTCTGAAGATATTTTGAAGAAACTAGGTCTTGTCACCACTGCACATCATCATCCTTATAATATAGGTTGGATGAAGGATGTATAGGAACTGAGGATCACCTAATAATGAAAAATCAACCACGTCATTAAGAATTTTGAATATGAAGTACTATGTGACATGGAACCACTTTCCATAGCCGACGCCTTGTTTGGGAAACTTTAATTATGGGATTGACATGGGAGTTATCAGTCACAGCCTCAGAAGGTGATTGTCAAAATATGGAACCAATGGTATGGTATACCAAAGTGAAAACCCACACCAACGATTGTGATGATATCTACTAAATAGACAAATAAGGTCATCAACCATGCTTAGATATTCACATTGATCATGATTAAGCCTCAACATCCCAGGAAGATTGCAGAAACTATTCGACTCACCCACCAATGTAGCTCCCGACAACACCAAAAGATCGGCAATATTATTGATGAATACCAGAACATATTTCAAGATCTAGATGGAGTGCCTATACATTTCTAGAAAAAACACTCCATTGAAATTTTTTCTGGTTCTTAATTACCTAACACATCTGTTTACAAAAGATCCATTATCAAGAATGAAGAGATTCACAAACAGATTCAATATTTGATTAACAAAGGTCACATATGACCCAACTCCTCTCCTTGTGGAAGTCCAGTCATCCTCGTTCCAAAGAAATACAGGACAGGCACATGTGCATCGACTACCGAGCCCTCAACAATATATCAATAAAGAATGGATACCCTCTTCCAAGGATAAATGAACTAATTGACTGCCTGAAAGTTTCTAAATTATTTACTCAGATCGACCTCAAATCGGGATACCATCAAATTCCGATCGAGCCCACCGATGTGGAAAACTACTTTCAAAACCAAACAAATATTGTTTGAATGGTTAGTAATTCCTTTCGACTTAACTAATGCACCCATGACATTCATGTGATATATGGATGACATTCTTCGACCTTTCAACCACAAATGTGTCATTGTCTACCTAGACAAATCTTAATTTTCATTTGATCATGGGAAGAACATGTCTGACAATTTCAACAAGTCCTTGACACTCTTCGACAACATGGAATCTATTTGAACATGGAAAAATGGTCATTTCTGATGAACAACATCAAATATTTGGGTTATGTAATCGAACCTACAGGCATTCGCATCGATTTAAACAAAGTACAAATTCTTAAAGAGTGGCCCATTCCTCAAAACATTCATGAACTAAGAAGTTTTCTTAGGTTGGAGAATTTTTATCGATATTCATACTCAGCTTCAGTCACATAACCTAGCCTTTGAATCAATTGATGAAGGGAAATGGGAAAAATTCCTTCAAATGGACATCGACGCAACATCAAACTTTTAAGAAGATCAAACACAATCTCTTTAATACACCAGTACTTGTGTTACCCTTCAGCAAGCTCCTTTCCAGAATCTCCTTTTCCGCAATAGATATTTCCGCAAATCTGTTTCCACAGTTATGGTTCTGCAAATATATTTATTTTCTTCCAGTGTTCTTTATTGCAGTTCAATTCAGTCCTTTATCAATTTATCAACGTGATTCGACATTCACGATTTCGTAACTTCTGTCCCGCATAGTATATTTCTACAATACATCTTTCTGCAGACTTGGTTCTGCAAGGTCATTATTTCCGCAACAGAATATTTCCGTAATTGAGTTTTCATAACTCGGTTTCCGCATATTACCATTTAGCAATCTCCTTTTCCACGAGACTGTTTCTGCAATAGATATTTCCGCAAATATGTTTCCACAGTTATGGTTCCACAACTCTGTTTCCACATTTTCCTTTACGCAGCATTTTTTCTGCAATTGTAGATTGTGGATTGCAAGTTTTCAATTCTCTGTTTTAAAAATTGGACTTCCACAAATTTGCACCCGTAATGGTCCTTTCCACATTCAGATTGCGGATTGCAGATCCTACTTCCCACTTTCTATTTATGGTGTTTTGATGACACGTGGCTTGCGTGTTTTAACTACACTCTTATATGTTTCCCTAAATGATGGGTCCTACACATGAATGGATTGATGGGCTTATGTCCTTACAACTTTTTTCTTGTACGTTTGGCGATCAATTTCATTTTTTTGCTGCATGTCTGAATTGTTAGGCCCATATTTTCTGCCACTATCCTTCACTACAATTCAATTCTTTGAATTGGGCATAGCGATTGCGAAGATTTGAGGCTGAGGGTTTTGTGAAAGTTTCAATGCAAGGGGTCTTATGGGTTTAGGCTTAGATTTTGTAGGGTCAATTTTTTCTTTGAATTGGGAATAGCCTTTGCCAATATTTCAGGCCGAGGGTTTTGCAAAAATTTTGGTCCGAGGGATTTTGTGTCTTTACGTTCACAGTTTGTGGTGTCATTTTGGACGGGGTTTGCTTTCACTATCACTTGAGTTAGTGAGGAATGTTTTTCCAATTTCCCTTCATCGAAATGAATGCTCTATGTTAATGCTTCATTAATGAATTGTTGGTCCATTAATACAAGAAAGCTTGTGATTTGATTTATATATGGGCTACTTCTTAACTGTGGTTCAACTTATGAGGATCTCAAATATGTTGTCACAATTCTCAATTTATTGGGTTTGATGCTGCACCGCCTTTTCTTTGCACATATATACAAAGATTCATGTAACCAATATTTGCTATTGTTTGGCTTTGATTTGCTTGTATTGCTTTTGCTGTGCTTCGGTTACACCAGAGATTTTGGAAAAAAGGTCTTGCCACTTTGTCAAATTTGTAGGTATTCCTTCAGTCTGCTTAACTGTTTTCAACATTAATTGTGGTAGAAAAATATTTGCTTTGGATTTATTTCGTTCTTATTTTATCTTCTTCTTACAATTGGAATTTCAATATTGAATGTTTTAGAATTTATTATTTACTTACAAGTTGTGTATTTATTGTCAAATTCAGAGTTTCATTTTCCAAACTATATGTAAATGTTATTTTTGAATGGGTAAGAGTAATTTTGAAACATGGTATTTACTCTACCAGGGAAAATTGTTCTTATCTTGCATACAGTTGACAGTGTGTCCATAAAAACTATTAAGATGACCGCTTCCAAAACATGCAATCCACACTGCCAAGGCACGCGTTGTTTCACTCTGAATAATTTTCAATTTTTTTGTTCATGTCCTATTTGATTCAACATGAAAAAACAACCATCACATTATGGAGACTATCCTAACTGAAGATGTTATTTCACTCTTGCTACATGGTGCTTTCAACCTTTTCCTGCTGGTACAAGTTTGCACATTAAACCAAGTGAACTCACTCAACTCATCAACTATTCGATTTAAAATTTCTATCTCATACAGCCTTCACAAGCATGAGCTATTACTTCCAATCATATATATTAGTCCTGTAGAAGATGGGAAACTAAAAGAAGGAACTATAATCAAAGTCACCCAATGTATTTTCAACGTTGTACATAATGTAACGTATGTTTCATTTCCTCGTTCTTTTTTTCCCATTGAATGAATTTCACATTGTTTATGCATCAATGTTTTTGTCTCCCATTAGTTTCTAACATACTTTTTTTAACCAGGACTATCACATTTCTTGCAGTTGAACTTGTCACAATGGATGCAACGATTATTGGAGACCCTGCATCTTACCACTTAGCTATAGCCTCTCCCTCGTAGAGTAGTTCCTCTACTGTAGTGAACACTATGTCAATAAATGAAAACCCTTCCTTTCCTGCATCGACTATTCCATTCACTTCACTTTCCTCTTCTAGCAAAGGTTGGACCATTCAAGGTTGAGTTATTGACAAGACAAATATTCATGAATATGGAAACCAATGAGGGTATGGCAAAGTGTTCGGATTTGACCTTGTTAGTGCTTCACATGATCAAATACATATCTTGGCATTCAATGAATTGGCACTCTCTTTCTATGAACAAATGCATTTAGGAGTAGTGTACATAGTATCAAATGGCACTGTGAAATCATCCAATCCAATTTTGAACCATTTGAAAAAACCATAATGAGATTTTCCTGGGTTCCTCCTCAACCATCCAAACATGCTTAGATGAATACCCCTTAATACCTTTATATTGTGTTAACTTTAAAACTATTCAAGACATCCAAACTATACCTGTTAATTACATGGTTGACCTTCTGGGACTTTTAATTTCAATTTCGCCTACATTCACCATACGGAAACAAGATGATGTAGAGATTGTACAATGCACCATTGGACTATGCGACATGTTAGGCTATAGCATTGACATAACACTTTGGAGAGAGAATTTCCAAATTCAAGGAGCTAAACTTGCTAACCTTCACAATTTATCTACTACTCCAGATTTAGCAATCAAAGGCATCCATGATACATAATTGAATGGAAAAACTGTTGGGACTATCTCCAACAGTACTCTTTTTATAAACCCAAAGATTGAAGAAAATTTCCTTCTCTAGAGATGGTTTCATGACAATGAATTTCTTTCAACATCACCATCTTTGAGGTGAAAATTCAATGCCTCTCATTATGGTCCTTGTAAAAGAATTACCATCAATGAGCTACAGAATCTTCTACCATCTAAAAAAGCCTGTTTGGTACTCTGTTGTTGCAAACATCACAAATCTCAACATGGATGACTTTCATTTCCTTGCATTCCCTCTTTTTGTTGATGGTATACAATGCATGAAAAAAATTTCCCACAAAGTTTGAAACATTTGGCATTGTGGGAAATGTGATGGGGAGTTTATTGAATGTGACTACTGATACATACTAAAGGTTGACTTGGAAGGTATCACTGGATAACTACAAGGTGTCGTAGATTTTGATGATGCTGCAAAGAAACTCATGGGAATTTTTATGAAATACCTATGTCTCCTCTCAACTGAACCAGCATCAATTGTTGAAATAGCTCGGAACATCTGCAACAAACAATTTATTTTCACTCTTTCAGTTAGAACATAGACCTTCCATGGAATTGCAGACTTAAAGGTTGTAATTGTGATGGTTGAAAACATTTAATCAACAATTTCATGTGGACATTCAAATACATAAATTGTTTCAACTTGATACTTAAACATTATTTATTGTCTCTAATGAATTTCCTCAATTCTCATATTTTTTTCCTTCTTTCATGCTTAAACATAGCAGGGTTCCGAATATGCAATCACTTAACATTTGCTTTATATATTCTATTTTATATCCATAAAATTTTCACTTAATACATATACAAAATATGTCCTTGTCACCAATCAAAGCTTCTAAGTCTTTAACAGCTTTACGCTTTTGTTTGATTGGGTGACTTTGATTATAGTTGCTTCTTTTACTTGCCCATCTTCACCAACACTATTATATATAATTGGAAGTAATAGATCATGCTTGTGAATGTTTTCTGAGATGGAAATTCAAAAACAAATAGTTGATGAGTTGAGTGAGTTCACTTGGTTTAATGTGGAAACTTATACCAATGGATAAAGGTTGACATCACCATGTAGCAAAAGTGAAATAACATCTTCAATTAGCATAGTCTCCATAACATGATGGTTTTTATTTCCCGTGGAATCAAATAGGGCATGAACTATAAACAAAAAAAAAATTTGAAAATTATTCACAGTGATATAACCCGTGCCTTGGAAATGTGGATTGCATGTTTTGCAAGCGGTTATGTTAATTGTTTTGTATGGAAAAGATTACTGATATTTGTTTTCCTCTACTGTCAACTGTATGCAAGATAAGAACGATCTCCCCTGGTAGAGTAAATATGATGTTTTAGAACTACTCTTACCCATTCAAAAATAACATTTACATACAGTTTGCAAAATGAAACTCTCAATTTGACAATATATAACCAACTTGTAAGTAAATACTAAATTTTTAAACATTCAAGATTAAGTCTAAACTGAAGAGGCATGAATTGTTGAAATATCCAAGAAGATCGACAAGAAACAATTTCTTTTTACTCTTTCACTTAGAACAGAGACCATCTATGCAATTGGACGCCTAAAGGTTGTAATTGCGATGGTAGAAAACATTTATTTGACAATTATAGATGGACATTCAAATACAGATGTATTTAACAAGATTACACTTTTCTTGTACGTATCATGCTGAACCATGACAATGAACAAGCCAATGCACGAAGTGTTGGGGACATTTACCCACCATGCACAATTAATTTGGTCAATTTGGCCTTTTTAAACCACTATCCTAAGTTTTATTGACTTAATTGGCATTAGAGGAGCACTATATGACATCAGCATGAGCACACCCACGCCTACATTTAGTCAAGGAGGCCAACTAAGCCTTCTCCTTCATTCAGGGAGGCTAACTGGAGCACTCTGGGGTGATCTGAGTGTCATTAATGCACCTAATTGATAACTGATGGTTACAATCAGTTAAGGTGAGTGGTAAAGGTGCCTCCACTCATTATATTAATTATTTTATTAATATTTATTGAATTGGAATCAATAGGGGTGCCTCCAACCACCTTTGATGGCCAGTTTGACTTCAGTTAACATCATCGGGTTCATTGGAGTTATTGATGCGCTACCACTTGTTGGTTGGCATGCAGTGACAAGTGTTTGAGCTAATTTTAGTTAGACTCAGTCATTCATTGCACTATGAATTCAGTTAGGACTCAGTTGAGTCAATCGACACTTGATCAGTTGGTTAACTAGTGTGTTTACTGTGGCTTATAGTCAGTTAAGCTACACCCACTCATTCAATTCGAAAGACTTCCTTGGGAATTCAAATTGTCTTGGAATTCATCCATCTTGCATGATCATTGTATTGTATTATTCATTATTCATTTGATTATACAGAGCTGCTACTCCTATTGCAGCACCATTTTGTCAATTTTATGCTTAATTGTCTGAATTCTTTGTGAGACTGTGTTTTTAGTTCCTAGACCAATGTGACAAATTAATATGGTATCAGAGCTCATGGCAGGACGAAGATCAGATCTCTCAAAAACAAGGTTTTTGACAGATCTTGCATGAAAAATTGAGCAAAAGCTCAAAATTCCAGCACTGCACCAGAATCCAAGGCTTACCACTTAATACCCCAAGTAAAGGAATTGTTGATCAAGCTTTCTTAATCAACTATGCTAGGTGTGATGAAAGCCTAAAATGTGCAGGTTGTCCGACCTTATGGTGCCCCTTTTGTTGTGATTTGAAAGTTTTAACAAGTGAAAGCATTCGCTCTAGCAGTTTGAAATGGCTTCTTCAGTAGAACTCTTGATTTCATTCAATTTCCAACCATGGAAAGAAGACATGGAGATCCAGCTACGTTCCAGAGGATTCTATAGGGTCACTATGGACACTGAAGAAGAGCTTGCTTCTGTGACAAATAAAGTTAGATTCTTGAACAATAAAGATGAAGCATTCGGATTCTTATGCCTCTCTGTTCCCGGGATCTTCTTTTCCGTCTCTCAGGATTGAAGACTCCAAAGGAAATTTGGGACAAATCAGAAACCATGTATGGAAAACAGGATGATTTGAGAGTATACCAGCTTGAAAATGAGTTGATGTCTCTCCAGCCTTCCAATTTCGAGACCTTAAATGATTTTTTCACAAAGTTCAAGCACATTGTCTTACTATTGAAGCAATGCAAGGTGGAGAAGGAGGATGATTAGCTCATCCTCGCCATACTCTCCAAACTTGGAGCTGATTATTCGGTGTTTGTCCCTAAATTCTGTGTGGGGAAGCTCACAACCCCTGGATGGCATATTCCTTCACTCTGAAATGCCTTCAATTAGTCGCTAACAAGTGAACATGATAAGCTTGTCCAGATGGGGATCATCAGATCCTCCCGTGATCAAGCCCTCTATGTCTCAGGGCCCAAAGATATGAAGGGTAAAGGAAAGTAGCAGAAGAACCTAGAAACCAAATTCGAAGCTCCTAAGCCTAAAGTTGAAAACCAACAGCATGAAGAGCCTTTTGGCTCGAAGAAGAACAAAAGCAAAGGGCATCATGGGAAGGAAAAATTCAAGTGTTCATACTGCGGGAAGGGATTCCACCCTGAGCATGCCTGTATGAAAAATAAACTTGATGAATCTACTTTTCTTCTTGAGAAAAATCACATCAATCTTCTGAAAATATTTTGGAGGAGAAATCAGCAAGATCGGGAACCACAGCATGAAAGAGGTCATAACTCATGGCAAGCACTTCGAAGTCCAAAGCACTCTTGATATATTCTGGAGCTTGGAACCACATGATGGCTGAAAGAGACTCCTTCTCATCTTTGAAGACCAACAAATCCATTCCCATCCACATGGGAGATGACTCCACAATCATATCCGAAGGACAAGGTGCTGCAGATCTTGAGCATGGTTATTTTTCCAGTGTTCTGTATGTACCATCTCTTGCATCAAACCTCCTAAGTGTTTGTTGTAATGGATAATTCACCTAATAACCTAGGTCTGGGGGTTACCAACATACTATGACCTTGCAGACAATTTGATTATAAAAGCACAAATAGGAAATAGGGAAGTAGCAGGAACTTACTTGTAATAAACGAAGGTTGATCCAAGCTAACTCCTTCTTCTTTGCTTCACTCTTACAATCTCCAGGATAATTCCTCCTTCAACCTGTTAACAAAGGTTCTTCCAATATATAGTATGATTCATATATAAAGATGCAGGTTAGACAAATCACATATTATAATGAAATATAAACATTTACCAAGCCACAACACATGAAACACAATATGGAAGAAGTAATCTGCTTTATTAACAATAATAGAGGGAGTTTAGGTTACAACCCAATGTCTGAACAAGGGACTCCTCTGTCACCAAAGGACTCTGAGTTTCTCTGCTCCAAAGGTTCTGTAGAAAATCCACCAGCATAACTTTGCTCTCCAAGTATGAATATCTAACACCCTCCCCAAGGCCTCTATTTATCTGAAGGAAATGAGGCAGTTCTCGAAGGTTAGGGAGGTTATAGCAGTTAATGGGATTAAGATAAATGAAACAACTGATCCCCCATTAACTCGTGTGTTTAAAAACTAATTTCGAGGAAACTATGCGCGGGTCTGTAGTAATGCAACCCGTGCATCATGCGCGACTCTGTACAAGAGCAACCCGCGCATAGATGTATGCGCGACCTACTGAACATAACACTCGCGCATATGCGCAATATGCCAATAGAGATAGTCGCGCATGCACTCAAAATCTCAAAATAGCAAAGTAACCAGCTGGGCATATAGGTAATGTATTTCATCATCAACCAAGGTATAATGAAACTAGGCAAACCTCAATCCATAAGTGTCCTTTTGTGTGCCGACCTGAGGGATGTCAGCACTCGGACGGAGAGGTGCCAATCAGCTGTATAACAGATGCCCCCTAATGTGTGAGGTCAGAGGGGAACGATGTCCGAAATACATTATAATATTAACTTTGGAGAAACTCAGAAGTCCAGTGGAGCAGAAGGAGTACCTGAAACCAATACATAATAATGTCATATACAAAGCTATATCTGAGGATGCTATGTTCAATTTACTGGAACACTAGCTCCTTTACAATATGAGAGAACATCATATAATACGGGTAAAACCACGTATGTACAAAGGTGGATCAAAGCCACAATATAACAATGATGAGTCTGCAAAGATCTGGAAGCTGGATATAAAAACGGAACATAGTCTTGCGCAACTTAGTTCATAAGTGAGGAACTAAGGTCTTCATACGAAATCCCAAAGAACCA
>LPNX010504526.1:158354-184407 GCA_001517045.1 Pseudotsuga menziesii | reverse complement strand
CATCTGTAGGGCAATAGAGAACTTCAATAACACTATCATGAACAATATTTCTGATGAAGTGCATGTGTAGCTCAATGTGTTTGCTGCGCTGATGTAGAACTAGATCTTTGGCAAGCTTGATGGTACTTTGATTGTCGCACCAAAGTGGAGTAGGTTGTTGCTGCTTGAATCCAAACTCTGAAAGGATCTGCCGAAGCCATAAAGCTTCCTGACTGGCATTAACTGCAGCTTGATATTCTGCTTCTGTTGAAGAAAGAGTAAGAGCTTGTTGTTTCTTACAAGCCCAAGTGACAGGTCCAGATCCCAGACTGAAAACATAACCTCCAGTAGACTTTCGATCATCGGGATCACCGGCCCAATCTGAATCAGTGAAACCAACCAACAAAGGTTTTCCCCCTGTACTGTAATGAATCCCAAACTGGATTGTACCTTGAATATATCGAAGTATTCTTTTTGCTGCTTTTCAGTGACTTTCATGAGGAGTTTTCATATAATGGGCAACACGACCAACGACAACGAAAAGGTCAAGATAGGAATGAGTCAAGTATAAAAGACTACCAACAAGTTGACGATACAAGGTGGCATCTACTTCAAGGGAAGTACAAGTGGTAGAAAGTTTGACTCCAGACTGGAAGGGAGAAGGGGTTGGTTTACAATCTTCCATGTGGAAGCGACGAAGAAGGTCACAAGCATACTTAGACTGGGAAAGAAAGATTCCTTCTTTGGTTTGCAAGACTTGCAGACCAAGAAAATAATGCAAATGTCCTAAGTCTGACATTTCAAAATTTTGCTTAAGACTAGATTTCACATGGGTTATAAGTTTAGGGTCACTACCAGTAAGGATAAGATCATCACCATAAAAAACAAGTATGATGAGATGGTTTCCTACTTTCTTGGTATACACATTAGGGTCAGAATGGCATCTAGAAAAACCAGTGTCAAGGAGAAAGCTATCCATTTTGGCATACCAAGCTCTAAGAGCTTGCTTAAGGCCATATAAGGATTTCTTAAGGAGACAAACAAGGCTAGAGTTATGTTGAACATATCCAAGAGGTTGTTCCATGTAAATTTCCTGATGTAAATCACCATCTAAGAAGGCAGATTTGACATCCATTTGATGGACTTCCCAGTTATGTAAGGCTGCAAGGGAAAGAACAAGGCGGATGGAGTTCATTTTTCCTACAAGGGCAAAGGTTTCATTGTAGTCAATCCCTTCAACTTGGGAAAAACCTTTGGCAACTCACCTTGCCTTAAGTTTTTCAACACTTCCATCTGATGCAGACTTAGTTCTATAGACCCATTTACATCTAACAAGTTTTCTTCCTTTTGGAAAAGGAACAAGATCCGAAGTATCATTCGCCATTAAGGAACAATATTCTTCATCCATAGCTACATCCCAATCTGAATTTCCTTAAGCTTCTGCAAAAGTTTATGGATCATGATTCTCAGAAACTTGAGCCAAAAGAGAAGAGACTTGCTGAAACTGAGAACGTGTTCGACGTTGATCTTTAGGATCTTTGGCAAGATCACCAGTTGCTTCACATGTTGAACGGACCCATCGAGGAAGTATTGGTGCTGGTGCAATTGCAGGAACATGAGTAGGCGGAGGTGGATTTTCATCCTCACTGTCATCATCAGAAACTGGAGTTGGAAACCTGTCAAGGAAGTTGGAAGAAGAAGAAGAAGGCACACTCGCTGAATCAGGCTAGCAGGCCAAAGATGGCAGACCCGCCAAGTTAGGCTCGCAGGCCAAGAGATTTTCATCAAATTTAACATCTCTTCTAATGATTATATCATGTGAATGGGGCTGAAGAAGTCTATAACCTTTTACATCTTCAGAATATCCAACAAATATGCACTTTTCACTTTTAGGCTGCAATGCTTTCTGTTTTTCATCCGGAATGTGAGCCCATGCTTCACAACCAAACACACGAAAGTGACTTACATCTGGTTTAATTTTACTCCATGCCTCTTCCGGTGTTATACCTTGTAAAACTTTAGTGGGTGTGCAATTAACTATGTAATTTGCACAATTTATGGCCTCAGCCCAATATTGAAGACTTAGTCCTTTAGATTGGATCATACAATTAGACATTTCTTTTAAAGTGCGGTTCTTCCGTTCAGCTACACCATTTTGTTGTGGTGTATATGGAACAGTGTGTTGTTGTTGGATTCCTTGTTCAGTGCATAAAATAGTGAACTTGTTGTTAACATATTCTCCTCCATTGTCAGATCTTAACTTAATAATTTGATGACCAGATTATTTTTCAACAAGGGCCTTGTAGGCCAAGAACATGTTAAATACTTTTCTCTTAAGTTTTAGGAAGTAAACCCAAGTGCGTCTAGAGTAGTCATCAAGCAAAGTTAAGAAATATTTGAAACCAGAAAATGATGCAGATGGAAGAGGACCACACAAGTCACTATGCACAAGCTCCAAAGGAACCGAGGCGTGCCAAGAGGCACGTTTGTCAAAGCTATCCCGATGATGTTTTTCGAGTACACAACCGGAACAAACACCATCCTTGCAAGATACCATCGGAAGACCAGTCACCATATTGTCTTTACATAGTTGTTGTAATGAACAAGAATTTAAGTGACCAAATCGCTCATGCCAAAGTTTGCTCAAGTTATCACTAATGAGCAACAAAAACTGAAGAAAAAGGTGATGACCCATAGTTGTTAAATTTGTACAACCTGGTAATATCATCAACAGTTTTAGTAGCAAGGACATTTTGAATATTTTTAAAATTCTTGATTACAACTTGGTGAGGTGTAAACGTCACAGTTTTACCTTCACCTGAATGAGTAATTTGATAGACTGATAACAAATTGCAGAAAATTTTTGGAACACATAGTACATCACTGAAATGACCATTTTCTACTGGAACTGTTCCAGATCCTACAACACTTAGAGATCTATCATCACCAACAAATATTTTTTTGGTGTTACATTCATGCATAGTAGAAAATATGGCTTGATCCTTAGCCATATGATAAGATGCTCCAGAATCAATGAGCCGTTCATTTGAAGTAGAAGAAGAAGATGCAGTATAAGAGTAACAAGAAGTAAAAAAGTGCATGTCCATGAGAGTTAGATTATGAAGACGAATCTATGCTGATGTGGTGCTTCTTCATTGCTGCCATCTTTTTGAAACACTTAGATTCATCATGATTATCTTTCTCACAAAAATTGCAATGACGCTCAGTCTTTTTTCCTTTTTGCTTGGATCCTTTGTCATTTTTTAAAGAAGGAGCTGACTGAGAGGGTTTGGAACCCTTGTTGTTTGGCTTATTATTGCGAAAATTCTGTTTCTTGGGAGGCTTGGACTTTTCTTTATGTTGGGACAATAAGGCTTTCCCAGATGTATCTGCATTGTTAATTATTCCAATATGAATGAGCTTATCTTGCTCTCTAATTAAGGAATCACAAAAGGATTCAAGACTAAGCTCTTGATAGCTAGCTGCAGTCAAGGATTCTTTCATGGAGTAGAATGTAGATACAAAAACAGAATATGCAGGTCCAAGTTTGGAAAGAATATGATAAATACATTGTTTGTCTTCTTTCTTAATCTTGCATACTGCACATAAGAGTCTAAGAGTTTTATACTTAAATAAATAGTCTTAAATGCATGAAAAATCATTTGGATTCAAGGAAAGCAACTCATTCTCAAGTTGATGACCCCGAATTTCATTGTGTTTACCAAACACAGATTCCAACTTTTCCCAAGCTTTATCAGGTTCATCAATGCCAGATATGTGGCATCGCAAATCAGTAGAGATTGACATCCCAATCAATCCACGAGCTTCATCACATCTATTTGCCCATTTAATTTTTTTATCATCATCAGTGGGTTTTGTTTCTTTTCCTGAGGTTATCCTGAAAACTCCCCTACTTCGTAGAACATCCTCCATACGAGATTTGCATGAGAAATAGTTAGAACTTGTAAGTATAATATCACAAGGGGCGGCCATACTATAAAATAATGGTTGAAAAAATAGAAACTAACTATCTGGTTGCAAAGAGCTTGAAAAAATATGCAGTTTAAAAAAAAACGGCACTGAAAACTTATTCTGGATGATGAAGTTATGCTTGATGAAAGAAAATGTTGAAAATGTACCCAATAGTGACGTGGCAGATATTAACTTGGCCAACTAAAAAAAAGAACCCCTCTCTTCCCAATATCAACCTTTGACAATCACTTTACAATAAAGTTGCTTTGAAATGAATCACTTTTGTAGAATAAGTGAGGGTCACTTTTACAATAATGTTACTTTTAAATAGTGCGGCAATAAATTAAAAGACTTAAGTGACTCACTTTCTATTTTATTTTATTTATGTGAGATGCACTTTTACAATAACTTAACTTGAAAATAGAAATTGCATGCACTAAAAAGTAGCTTAATAAGACTTGAACTCAAGACATATTAAGGAATAAAGCAACTTTTGACCAAGTGAGCTAAGTTTAAAAGGTACGTAAAAGTTTGGAAATAGGAAGGGTTTTTTTTTTTTTTGAACTCTGTCTCGTTCTCCGTGCTTGATTTTTTTTCCTGCAAATCGCAAAAAAAAAAACGAAACACAAAAACAAAAAAAACTTGTTTCACACAATAAGGTTAGATCTTGGTTAGTTTACCCGGAAAGTCTATGTTTTCAAGTTTTCTCATTGTTTCTGATTTGCCGTGATCGCACAAGGTGCACGACAAAGAGCATACGTAGCCGAGAAGACAAGAAAAAAATACTTTCCCTCACTATTTCTAATTCGCCGCGATCGCACAAGGTGCATGGCAAAGAGCATACGCAGCCAAGGAAGGCAACAATCCGAGACTAAAACAAAAAAAGATCTAATAATAAAGCTGATAAAATATGAGAGATTTAAAAAAAACAAATCCGTCATTGTAACATTATACCTTCAGATTTGTCGAAATTGGTGTTTCTGGAACAAACGGAAACGGTTTTCGGTGAAACAAAAACTATTTCCTAATGGAAACGGCGCTACGGACGCAATAGAACAACTCCCACAAGCCAAAAATGCATAGAAAATCTAGAACCAGAAACCCTTTCAAAGTTTCGGCAACACCTGTTCCAAATCTAGATCAAAACCGAAAGCGGCTCTTCATAAAAGCTTTGATACCATGTTCGAGTACACAAGGTACTCCTAAAAGACCGAACACCTTGAGCAACCGCTTCACACAAATAGATCACAGATCAACACACTGATGTTTGTCACATGGTTAAAACCCTCGAGAGGGAAACAGTCCACGGCCCCATCCAAATAGCTACTTGGAGCAATTTATTATGCAAAAAAAAGAAAGTTACATGAGCTTCTCATAATCAATCAACTAGCCAAGGACCCTCTATGCTCTTTAAATAGAGATCATAGACCAATCGGGTGTTAAGCCACGGATCAATGGTAGGTATGATCTAAAAGAAGTTGAACCGTCGGATCACTCTGTGTCTAGAACATATCGTGACCGTCGGATTATAATATTTACAAATGCATACTAATGCATACTAAAGAAACACACTTTTACCTAACGGATATATTACACAAGTTGATCTTAACTAACTCCTAAGTGTCTAAATATCCTAACAATCACAGGATCAACTAGAACTATAATTTGGAAAGAGGGACAAATGGAGGTTGAAAAGCGTACTTTGATCTTACTTAGAGCCATAAAAAACATATTTTTTGGTGATAGGAAAAAAATATTCCTCTTTGTTACGCTTGTTACTTCTATGATCTTATATGAATATGAATTTTGAGATTGTAGCATTTCTAGAAAACTTAAAGAAAAATTGAGTAAATTCATAAGTGTTTTATAATTAACAACCTTAAAATTAAAAACAAAATGCCAAATACAATCTTTCTTGGAGGTTGTTCTTCTACCCATTAAGAGTAAGGCTATGATTAGGTATTTAGTGTACATGCACAAGTTTAAATCAACACAGTGATTGGGAGGCTTCCTAATGTGCTTCAAATACCAATGAAAAGTCACTTAATACTTAAGGGAGGGTGGACTAAAGAAGCAAAATTGTGGCTTAACTACTTGAGGATAAATAAGGAGGTCTCTCTTCAAAACATTGATATTATTAAAAGTACTATGAAAACTAAATTTGAAGAGAATTGCATTAATTGGAGAAATTGAGAATACGAGAAAAATAATGTACTATAAGGAGATCATAGACGCCATATATATATAGATGGCGTATATATATATATATAGTTCACCATGGAAACCCAATTTTACACCATGGCTACATCCACTTGGGAAAATATCTTATACTCACCAAGCAAGTATACATGCACTTGAGCATCATTAATCGCGATAAACGACTCACCAGCCTAGTATTTCATTACATACAAGGGCTCCCAAGGAGCAAATGTCCTCGACGAGATTCAAACCTGGGTGGGGAGTGCAACAACCAAATCTCCCAACCACCCGAGCTACGCCCAATGGACCATATATATATATATATATTAACAAAAGCGGGTAGTTTTATTGAGAGAAAGAATACCAGTCTATTTTGGTAATAACCAATCAACCTAATTACAGATTTTGAAGGAGCCTGAGGCTTTATAAATCATTTTAGAGAGGAAGAGGATCACCCTAACAATTTGGTTACCACTGCTTGAAGTTACGGAATTGGATGAAAATAACTGGGCTCCCCATTGATACTAAGAAATCCTCATGGAAGAAGACAAGCTTTGTTTGCCAAAGCATCAACGAAATTATTTAAGCCCTGGAGGATGTGGAAGGAGTCAGAATTATCAAAATATTTCAAAATTCTCCTAATTCTCTGCGGAATTATAATCAAGGAAGAATTTTTAAGACTATCAGAGGAATTTAAAGATTTTATCAATATTTCAGAGTCACCATATATTTGAACAGAGTCACCAACTGAGTTGCCAAGAGCAAGCTGTAACTTTCCGCTTGGTTATTAGACATGATGCCAAGCCCCCAACTAAAACTGATAGTAGACAATTTGTTCGGAGGGATGACCAGACCACCAGCACCTGAGACCCCGGGGTTCCCTTTAGAAGCACCATCGAAAAATATAGCTGATGATGATGAGTTCAACAAAAAAGAATTAAATGCGTCTTTCACACCACGATACCTCCAAGAAGGGAGCAAGACAGGCTTATTAAGAGATTTCCCCACAACATATGAACTAGATCCCAATCGTAGAGAAGTTGACAGGGAAGACACCGACTGACCAATTGATTCAGCTAACCACATTAATGCCTTAAGAGATATAATCTAGAATATAGGACGTTGATCACTGAAGACACCATTATACCTATCTATCTAGAAATACCACATCGTGAATTTCAGAATCAAATGCCAGTGTTTGTGTAGAACTGCTGCATTTAGCTTAGGAGGACGCCGATCATGCCATACTATATAAAAATATTTTACAGAGCTTTGAAATGGAAGCATTAACTGCACAATGTGAAGAACCATAGCCCAAGATTTTCTGGAGAATTTGCATTCAACCAGGAGATGATCAACAGTCTCTAGGGATGCCTTGCAGAAAAAGCATTGGAATGGGACATTGAAGCCACACTTAAGAAGATTATCACCTATCAGAGTCTTATTTTTTAATAACAACGAAACAAAAAAATTTACCTTTGGAAGAAAGGATGAATGCTAAACAGTTTTCCAAATTGCAGGAGATAAGCAAGACTTGTGAGTTGGTTGATGAAATTGAGAGCTTTAGCTACATAATAAAAACCTTCAAGACCACAACCCCAACGATCTTTTTGTAAAGAATGAACAGGAGCTAGGCCATAGAGACAAGAGACCAACACCGAATTTTGGGAATTAAATTGAGTTGGGAGATCTAGAAGAATCCACCCTGCCCAATTACCTTCGTTGTACCAAGTGCAAATGTCTACCAAACATAACATGCCTTTAGTTTTAGACCAGTTCATTAACTTAGATAATTGAGAGACAGAGGAGAGGGGAGGTTTTCCGGAGATATTATGCTCCCAGAGAAGGGTCCTCATCCCATTGCCTGGGACTCTAAAAAGTTGATGATTAAAAAATTCAAACCCTTTCTTGCAGGAATTCAAAATAGCAGAACCAGAAGGAGTGTTAGCATAAGAGATATTTCTTAAAGAGCCACCATGAAGATATCACCCTAACAATTCTGCTGGCAGGGTGCTTTGTATCCACAAATAGCTGCCAAATCGGCTTGCCGGTCATTGCCAGGTTAGCAAGACCAGGATCACGAATTTGTAATCCTCCTTCTAAAATGGGTCCCTTGAGTACATCCCATCTCACCAAATGCATCTTATTTTGTTCACCTTTCCCTCCATTCCATAAAAAATCTCTCAAAATTTTAGCAATCTGAGCCGAGATAGACTTTGTGGCAAGAAGCAGAGTGGACTAGAAAATAGGAAACATTGAAAGGACTGATTTAATAAAGATCAATTTCTCAGCCTTAGTAAGCCACTAACCACCCCGAGAGGCGATTTTTGCCTTTAACTTGGCCAACACATCAATCTAAAGAGAAGGAGGGGATGGACCAAGAGTTAAGGGAAGCCCCAAATACTTGATCTTTTCCCACTTGACAAATCCAGGGATGCCAAAGAATTCTGATATTTGAAGAAGAGACAAATGTTCTATATTCCATCCGTAAATTGCACTTTTATTTTTATTTATCAAGGGTTCTGAGCTTTGGCAGAATTGTTGAAGAGTTACATTGAAATCCTGGGCAATTTTCATAGAGGCCCCTCCTAGAAGAAGACAATCATTTACAAAAATAGCATGGTTGATAGGATCAACACCCCTAGCAATCTTAATGCTCGGGATATACCCAACTTCCTTTTCAGCTAAGAGCTTTTTGTTGAGGGATTCAACCATCAATATGTATAGGAAGGGAGACATTGGGCAACCTTGACAGAGGCCTCTGGTGGATTTAAATAATTTTGTAGGTCTACCATTGACTAATGGTGCAATCCAAGACTTGTCTGTACAAGATTTGATCAAGTTTACAAAATTAGAGCAAAAACCAAAAGATAGCAGAACATCATATAGGAAAAGAAGCTTTACTCGGTCAAAACCATTCTTCATATCCAACTTTATAATCATGCCTTTCTCTTTCCTTAAGAAACTTGAATGCAAATCTTCTTGTACTTGGATTACATTATTTACTAGATGTATTCCTTTAACGAACCCCCCCTGAAGAGGAGAGATCAACATTATTCATATCCAGCTTTATAATCATGCCTTTAAAGTATTTTTTTTCTGAAAGGCAAAATCATACGCACAAGATCAGATTTGATGATGGGCCATCAGACTTTATAAAAATGGATCGAAAAGCCAATAGGACCAGGAGCTTTGTCAAACTCCATGGCCCAAATGACATCAACAATTTCCATTTCCGAGAAAGGATTCATGAGATCAAAGTTGTCCTCAATGCTGACCAGAGAAGGAACATTATTCAGGAAATTAGAAGACACTTCCTCATCAAAACAACCATCATCTTGAAATAACAACTGAAAATGCCTACTAGTCGACTGCTTAAGAAGATCTTGGCCTTTAATGACGACTCCATCTTCATTAGATATTTCCGAAATGTGATTTCGGGAGAGCCTAGCCGTACACTGACGATGGAAGAATGAAGTGTTCTTATCCCCCGCCTTCAGCGAGAGACTTCTCGACTTCGGCCTGAGATGCTCCTCCTCCTACCTACAAGATTGAGTAGTTTTTAGCTGGGAAAGTTGCTCTAGGGCTATGTGGGAAGTGGTAATTTCATTGTTTTCCATTCCAAATCGCAATGCAGAAAGGGCAACCACTCTTCCATTCTTTTTGGTCGATGGAGAAGGGAGAGGCATTTTAATCCACTTCTTCAATGCAATTTTGGTTTGTTTCAACTTCTATTCCCAAACAAAACTGGGAGAGTCATCTGCATAATGGGACCAAGCCTGCTAAATAGTGTCCATAAACCCATCTCTTTCAAGCCAAAGTGGGATGAATCTGAATGGAATAGGGCCAAGTTCCTCTTCTTTTCCAAACAGCGGAGGAATAGGGTGATGGTATGACGAGAGCTTAGGAATAATTTTCAATGAAATAATCAATTTACCATCCATCAAAGAACTGTGAACTAGAAACCGATCTAGCCTGGAAAAGATGCTAGTGGCCCCCACTCTATGATTGGACCACGTAAAATGCCCTAGATTGGGTTTTAAATCATTCAAATCCCAAACTTGGATCAATTCCTCCACAGTATCTTGCATATGATCTTTTCCACGCAAACCTCCTTTTTTTTCATTTGGAGCTAGTGTAATCTTGAGGTCACCTGCTAAAATTATAATTGCTAGAGAATTGTGCTCAAGAAAATTGGATAACGAGTGCCAAAATTCTCTTTTTTTTCCATATAATTGACTGGAACACAGAGATTAAAAACGGCATAAGACATCTTACTGGTGTGATGAAAAAGCTCTGAAAAGATCCAATGCTGAGTGGCATACCCTTCTTTTAACTGGAAATTCTCTTCACACCATAGTGTTGCTAGTCCCCCACAGGAACCTCTAGAGCTGACAGCTTTTCCAGAATTCATTTTCCATTTATTTTTGCTTATGAGAAGGAGAGCTTCCTCCTCAATCTTGGTCTCTTGGAGAAATAGGATTTCAAAAGGAGCCAATTTTATTAAATCTTTTACAGCTTCTGCTTTAATTGGATTCCCCAATCCCCTACAGTTCCAAGAGGTAATCTACATTACTAACCCAATGGAGAGGGAGTAATTGCTCCCTTAGGGGGGTTGTTTCTCTTGTTCCTCCCGTATGACATTTTGATTATGGCCTAAATTCCTTGAGTCTTAAGCCTTTCAGCCTCTTCTTCCCGTATCTCCTTCTTAGACTTTCTGCCAGCTTTTTTGGAGAGCTACTCAATAGAGTCATCATCTGAACCAGAGCTGGCACCTTGCTTCTTCCAAGTAATATATGCATGAAGGAGGAGTTCTAGCATCGATAGGAGAAGAGTGGGGGGAACCACCTTCCAAGGGAGGAGCTGAGTGAGATGGGCCAACTAGATCCTTTGAAACAATATTTTCTTCAGAATCTAATTCATGCACTTCAAATTGTTGCATTTCGCCTTCTTCAAGGATAGCTTCAGAGGAACTTAGGATAACAAAATGATTGGGTGAAGCCCTGGGAAGGACAACAACCTAAGATGAATTAGGAATTATCCTAGCAGCAGAGTCTCCTATCACATATTACTTTCTTTTCCTTTCTTTCTAGGACCCTGATTGGAATTTCTTGATTTTTGGACTTGAGTCCACTGGTCTTCTTTCTCAATTGGATTTACCTCTTCAAGTTTTTTTTATAGTTGCGGCAAAAAAGGCCATAGCCATGGAAAAATCTACATTTAAACAGAATTTTCTATCCAACTCCTGGATATAAGACCACTCTGCAACTGTTAACTGGATTGCTTTAGGAAGGCCAATCTCCAAGTCAACTTCTACACATATTCTTGCGCAAGAAAATTGATCTTTCCTTTCATCCCTGTCGATATATTTGCCAAGCTTTTTCCCAATGATTTCTAGGGATTTGGAGTTCCAACATTGCAAAGGGAGATGTGGTAATCTTACCCAAACAGGCACTGCAGACGAGACATCCTATGTATGGTCAAAATCAAGGGTCCACTTATTCAAGTAAAGCCCCTGAGGCCCCACGAAGTATGGGCCATTTCTAAATATCGAGTCTCAATCCTCTACAGAGTCAAAAACAAACACAAATAAGCCTCTTCCTACAAAATGGCTACAGATACCACTTGAGACTAGTGGCCTCTAGTTCCTCTGCACCCAACCATCAATTGCCATTGGAGAAGGCTAGAGGCCAGTAAATTGACCAATGAGCCCTTGTTCTGCCAGGTTTAACATTGATCGCCAGGTTCGTTCAGCAGGAAGCTCAACTGACAGGATATCTACTTTCTTGACATTTGTTTTGTGAAACCCCCCTTTTCCTCTTACCACTGGAAGCAATCAACCTCTTGAAAGCTTTTTGGAGGAAGAGGGAGAGGAGGTACCCCTCCAGAATCCATGAGGACAAACCATCGAAAGACTCAGAGGAAAGACCCTAGACCAAAGCATCCCTACAAGAACTCAACTGAAGACACAGTCTTCAAAATGGACTCCTTCGATCCAACGCAGATCCAAGAGACACCTTCACGCTGCCAGAACAAAAGTTTCCTTCTGAGTAGAAACAACCTGCAAAAAAAGAAAATCTCCAAAAATGCAGCTAACATAATTCACCAAGAAAACAACAACCCTCATAAGAAGACCCAAGCTAGAGGTAGGAGCCAGTCCACCAAAAGAACTAGATTCTACACCACAAACGAGCCAAGAGGCCAACTCCTGAACTCCTCTTCAAAACAACCCTGCCATAGAATTTCTTTACTCAGGAAACAAAGTCGAGAAAATATAGCAACACCCACAAAATGATACCTAAAACTGCAAAATCAAAATCAGCCACCAGACTCCAAGCAGTCCGATCACGTGGATCTGGAAGGAGTCTACACTCCACAAGAAGTTAAACCAGGTTGTGGAAATTCAAAAATGAGCTTGGAGCATAAAAAATGTTCTTGGAGCGATTTTCTGCTAACTACCATCCTGATACAAATTATATTTTGATTGTAGACATTTTAAAGATAAAAATAGTATTGTTAAAATAAGAACAAACTGTTATGTGCATTATAACGAAATTAGGAATTGGACTAGGACCACAAACATAATGGGAGGAGAGATTGTGTAAATTTTGCAATGCTAAAAATTTGAAGGATGAAAAATACTTTCTACAAGAATTCCTTGCATGCTTAGGGATTATGTCTCATTTTTAGGGCATTTATACCATTACATATCTTCATAATATATAAAACCATTGAAATCAAAGAGAGCTCAAAAAGCCTCTCTTTAATCCCTTTTTAGCATAGAAATAATATGCTAGAACAATTTAATTAATTTCTATGTTTATTTTCTTAAGGTCCAGCAGACTGAAGTTGATATTTAGTAAATAATTGTCATTATCGTTGT
Organism: Pseudotsuga menziesii; assembly: GCA_001517045.1. Classification (NCBI taxonomy): domain Eukaryota; kingdom Viridiplantae; phylum Streptophyta; class Pinopsida; order Pinales; family Pinaceae; genus Pseudotsuga; species Pseudotsuga menziesii. Next base: position 171,374 of record LPNX010504526.1, on the reverse strand, counting down.
CATCAATATTCCTACACTAAATATAGTCACATTACATATGGTAGCGGGTCATTCAATTTAACATATAAATTTCATTTGGTTATATTTATAAATTTTATAGATGATTGATCATTAAGTTTAGGATGTTGTTAATAAATTCTTAGTGTTGTTTATATAAATGTGTGGTTTGTACTAAGAAATTTGTATTACTTAAAATTAGTTGATCATGTGTAATGTTTTTTTTTAACACAACGGGTAATTTTATTTTGAGAAAGGATATTGGTCTATTTTGGCAAATACCAATCAACCTAATTACATATTTCGAAAGAACCAGAGAGTGCACTAAGCCTTACAGAGAGGGAGGAACACCCATAAAAAACAAATTACAACTGCATGAAGCACAATTACGGAATAGGATGGAAATAACGGGGTTCCTCGTTGATGCTAAGAAATCCTTGAGGAAGAAGACATGCTTTGTTAGCTAGGGCATTTGCAAGATTGTTTAAGTCCCAGAGAATATGGAAAGATTCAACCATGTCAAATTCTTTCATTATTATCCTAATTCTCTGCAGAATATTATTATTGAAGCTGTCAGCTGAATTTAAAGCTTTTATCAACATCTCGGAATCACCAAAGATTTGGACAGACTTGAAACCTTTCTCCTTAGCAAACTGGGTCGCCAAGAGAAGGTTGTAGCTTTCGGCCTGATTGTTTGACATGGTTCCAAGACCCCAGCTAAAACTAAATTTGGTCAGTCTGTCAGGAGAGAATACCAATCCTCCAGCTCTAGAGGCCCCAGGATTCCCCTTAGAAGCACCGTCAAAGAAAATTGTCGTTGAAGCGGAATTCAACCAAATTTTTTTTAATGAATCCTTATTAAACGAAACTTCCAAAAAGGGGGATTGACATGTTTGGCACAAATCAATTTATTCCCAGAAGCTTGAGGACAAGAACCCATCCATAATGAAGCTGGGAGAGAGGACAACGATTGTCCAATAGATTCAACAAACCACGATTTATATTTGTAAGCCATGATCTAGGAGATCAGGATCTAATCATTGAAAATACAGCTATTACTGGCTAGCCATAGATCCCACCACGTGAATTTCAAGATCGTGTGCCAAATTTTATGCAGAATAACAGAGTTTGATTTCAATGGATGTATGCCATGCCAGGATGAATAAAAATCCATTACAGAATTTTGAGATGGAAATGTGCAAAAAACATCTTGAAGAACTAGAGCCCAAACGTTTTTGGAGAATGCGCAGTCAACAAGAAGGTGATCGGCCGTCTCCAAGGCAGAGTTGCATAAACAACAATAAAATGGGCCATTGAAGCCACATTTCATAAGGATATCACCTGTCAAAATCTTTTTATTCAAAACCAACCAAGAAAAGAAGTTAACCTTCGGCATACAATGGGAAAACCACACTAATTTCCAAATCGCTGGTGTAAAGCATGAACAGTGGGGAGATTAAAGGACATTAAAACCTTTGGCTACAGTGTAGAATCCATCAAATCCCCAACCCCAACTAACTTTATGGGAGGTGTGGACAAGAGTGAGGCCAGTAAGAGAAGAAAGCAACAATAATTTTTGGGGATAAAGGCGAGCAGGAAGATCCGAGAGAGACCAACCAACCCAATTGCCAACACTGTCCCAAGTGCAGATATCAGCCAATCGGAGCATACCTTTATTTGTTTCCCAATTCATAATCTCTGTTAACGGAATTATGTAGGAAAGAGGAGGATTCCCGGAGATTTTATCCCCCCAAAGAAGGGTCTTCTTCCCATTGCCAAGGATTCTAAAAAGTTGTTGATTAAAAAATTCAAATCCTTTTCTGCAAGAGTTCCAGATAGTAGTTCCAAATGGAGTGCTAGCAGAAGTAATATTTCTCAATGAGCCTCTCTTTAGGTATTTCATCCGAAAAATCTTACTCACTGGATGACTTTTGTCCATGAATAGCTGCCATATCAGTTTGCCACTCAATGCCAGATTAGCCAGACCAGGATCCCGAATTTGTAATCTGCCTTCTAAAATAGGTCTCTTAAGAACTTTCTAGCTTACCAAATGCATCTTCCTTTGACTACCTTTATCACCATTCTAGAGAAAATATCACCGAATTTTAGAAATCTCAGTCGATATACTCTTTGGCGAAAGCAACAAAGAGGCTTGGAAAATAGGAAAAGGTGGAAGAACTGCCTTAATCAATATTAGTTTCCCAGCCTTGGTTAACCACTGACCACCCCAAGAAGCAAATTTTGCTTTTAACTTGGCCAACACATCCATCTAGAGAGAGGGGGGATGATCCCAGAGTTAAGGGAAGCCCCAAATACTTAATCTTTTCCCACCTTTCAAAGCTAGGGAAGCCCAAGTAATCTTCTATTTGAAGAATTGAGAACATTCCAGCCATAAAAACACTTTTGTTTTTGTTAATTAATGCTCCTGAAATTTGGCATAATTTTTGAAAGATTTCATTAAATGCCCGAGCAATCTTCATAGAGGCCCCTCCAAGAAGAAGAGAGTCGTCTGCGAAAATAGCATGGTTAATTGGGTCCACACCCCTAGCAATTTTAATGCCCGGGATGTAACCAGCTTCCTTTTCAACTATGAGATTTCTACTAAGAGTTTCAACCATCAAGATGTATATGAAGGGGAACATCAGACAACCTTGACATAGACCTCTAGAAGCCTTGAAAAATTTAGTAGGTCTTCCATTGACTAGAGGCGCAATCCAAGGCCCATATGTGCATGCTTTGATCAAGTTTACAGACTCAGAGAAAAAACCAAAAGAGAGCAGGACATCATAAAGGAAGGGAAGCTTTACTCGATCAAAGGCGTCTTCATATCCAACTTAATTAACATGACTTTATCCTTCCTTTGGAAGCTTGAATGAAGAGCTTCTTGAACTTGGATTACATTATCCACTAAATGTCTGCCTTTAACAAATCCCCCCTGGAGAGGAGAGATCAGCTTACATAGCAAAATCTTAAATCTGTTGGCTAGAAGTTTGGCAAGGATCTTGTAAGAAGCATTACACAGCGAAATAGGATAGAACCTATCGAAGGAAGAAGGGTTGACTTCCTTGGAGATAAGGGTGAGAAATGTACAGTTAGTACACCCTCCCACTTTTTCTTTATTTTCGAAGGCAGTCACGTACGGACCAGATCTATTTTGATGATGGGCCAGCGGACTTTATAAAAATAAAAATAAAAGCCATCCGACTCCATAGCCCAAATGACATCAACAATTTCCTTTTTAGAGAATGGTTTCATTAAAACATAGTTGTCCTCAGCACTGACAAGGGAAGGAACATTATCCAAATATTCATAAGACACTTCGTCCTCAACGAGTCCATCATCCTAAAATAAAAGCTGAAAATGCCTACTAGCAGACAATTTAAGAAGAGCTTGACCTTTAATGGAGACCCCATCACCAGTAGAGATTCCCGAAATATGATTTTGAGGCAATCTAACCTTGCATTAATGATGGAATTATGTTGTGTTCTTATCCCCCGCCTTTATCTAGAGGCAACGAGGCTTTAGCTTGAGATGTTCCTCTTCATGTCTGAATGATAGAGAGGTGTTAAACTGGGCAAGTTGTTCAAGAACTAAATGAGATACAGTAATATCTCTATCTTCCATACCAATTTGAAGTGCATATAACTCTAACACTTTTTTTTTATGGTCGTAGGAGAGGAAATAGGAGTTTTGACCCACTTCTTCAGCGCGAGTTTGGTTTTCTTCAATTTTTGTTCCCAGACAAAATTGGAGAGCCAACTACATATTGCGACCAAGCCTGAGTTACAACATCCATAAACTCGTCTCTTTCAATCCAAAGAGGGTTGAAACTAAACGGAATTTCCCCAAGCTCCTCTTCTTTTTCAAACAACAAAGAAATTAGGTGGTGATCGGATGAGAGCTTGGGTAAAATTTTAGTTGAAATAATGGTTTTCCCATCAATCAGAGTGATGTGAATAAGAAATTGATCAAGCCTGGAAGAGATGCTCATGGCACCCACTCTGTGATTGGACCACGTATAACGCCCAAGCTTGGGTTTTAAGTCCATCAAATCCCAATCCTGAATCAACTCCTCCACCGTATCATACATATAATCCTTACCTCCCAGACCTCCTTTTTTTTCATTCGGGACTAGAGAAATGTTAAGATCACCTACTAATATGATATTTACAGGAGAGTTGGACTCTAGAAGTCTGCTAACGAATTCTAGCAATCTTTTTTTTCAATGTAATTAACTGACACATAAAGATTAAAAAGGGTGAAAGAGATCTTACTGGCGAAATGATAGAGCTCTGAAAATATCCAGTGCTAGGTGGAAAAACACTTTTTAAACTGAAAATTCTCTTCACACCATAGGGTTGTTAATCCCCCACAGGTGCCTCTAGCACTGACAGCTTTGCCAACGTTCAGTTTCCATTTATTTTTACTTAGGAGAAGGAGATCTTCCTCCTCAATCTTAGTCTCTTAAAGCAAAAGAATTTCAGAAGGGGCCATTCTCATTAGATCTTTGACTGCTTCAGCTTTGATTGGGTTCCCCAATCTCTTGCAGTTCCAAGAGATGATCTACATTACTTACTCAAGGGAGAGGGAGTAATTACTCCTTTAAGAGGCCTGGTTCTCTTATTCCTTCCATTATACATTTCAATGGTGGACTGGATTCCTTGCATATTTAGCCTCTCATCCTCTTCTTCTCAGACCTCCTTCCTAGACTTCCAGCCAACCTTTTTGGAGAGCTGCTCAAAGGAATCTTCATCAGAAGATCCAAAGCTATCATCCGTCTTCTTACGAGTAATATCTGCATTAGAAGGGGGAGAGCTAACACCAATAGGAGAAATAATGGAAGGAGCTCCAACCCAAAGAGGATCTGATAAATATGGATCAACTTGATCCAGAATTATTGTGTTTACTTTAGATTCCATCTCATGCCCATCGGATTGTTGCATTTCACCTTCTTCAAGGAGAGCTTCATAAGAGCTAAGGAAAACAAATAGATTGGAAGGAGCTTTGAAGATATCAACAACCTAAGGAATAGAAGAATTCTTCCCCACAACAGTGTTGCCTTTCATTGTTTTACCTTCTTTTCCTTTCTTTCTAGGGCCCTGATTGGAAGTTCTTGCTTTCTGGACTTGCGTCCATTGGTAAGCTTTCTCATTTTCAATTTCCTCTTCAGATTTTTTCTTACAATTTCGGGAAAAATGGCTGTAACCATGGAAGAATCTTCATTTAAAGGGAATTTGTTCATAATCCAACTCCAGGATATGAGACCACTCTGCAACTGTTAAATTGATTGCCTGAGGCAGGCCTGTCTCCAAATCGAATTCTACACAAAATTTTGTGCATGAAAATTGGTCTTTCCTTTCATCCCTGTCAATATATTTACCAAGCTTGTTCCCAATGGTTTCAAGGGATTCCGAGTTCCAGCAGTGTAAAGGAAGATGCAGGAGACTTACCCAAACTAGGGCAGCAGACGGAACATCATGAGTGGGATCAAAATCAGGGGTCCACTTGTTCAAGTAGAGACCTTGAGGGCCCATGAAGTATGAACCATTTCGAAATATAAGGTCACGATCCTATGTAGAGTCAAAAATGAAAACATAATACCCTCTTCCAACAAAATGATTTTTGATGCCATCAAATGCTAAGGGCCTCCAGTTTCTCTGCACCCAACCATCAATGGCCTTTAAAGAAGGCCAGAGGCCAGTGAATTGCCCGATTAGCCCATGTTCAGAAAGATTTAAATCCAAACGACAGATTCGATTAGCACCTAGATCTACCGAAGGAATATCAACTTTCTTAACAGATTTTTTAGCATGGACCCCTTTCCTCTTGGCACAGGAAGTATTCAATCTCTTGAAAGCCTCTAGGTCAAGAGGAAGAGGCAAAGGAGGAATCCATAAGGATGCACCAAAATACTGCTGAGGACACCTCCAAAGAAGACAGGGAGACCCTAAGCATAGACAAAAAGAACAAACCATCCAAGAAAAGAGTTCTAGACTTAGCAATTTAAAGGAATCTCGTCGAGCATCTGCTACCAAACTGAGATAAGGGAGGAGTTGTTGAAGACAATTCCCAATGAAGGAGATCTACCTTAGAAAGAAGACTCCACTCAAGCGTAGAGCATGTGAATCCAACGAAAACCTAACCATGAGACTCCAGAGCAGCAGCCAGAGCCAAGGCTTATCCAGACAATTTGATTGCCACTTCAGCAAATAATTCACCAAAACACAAAGGAGAAATCTCCACTCAGGAAACAAAGAACATCGACAGCAGCGGCCTATCCAATGAGCAAAGGGAAACAACAATCCTCTAGAACAACACCCCCAAGGAAGAACCAAAGTCGAAGGCTCTACTCAGAACAAGAAAATCAGAAGAATTTCAAATCTTCTTGGAGCGCCGAAATTGTAGAAATTGTATTAAAAAAGCGATCATGTGTAGTGTTAATCCTCTAGGTATTCAACCATTAAGTTGCTATTGTTTATATTATTTGTACTTGTCCCATTTGTCTCCTATACATATACATCAAGGGGACTCACTTGAATGATCATTTTGTCTCGTGCATTTGATACCATGTAATAGGAGGTTGCCATGTCAAAGAAAATTCTTGTTCATTCACACTTCCACTTGATTTTGGTATGACATTATTGAAATGGGTCTTTTGTACGCTCATTTGGCTATTTCGTACAAACATCTGTTATCAAAATAAATGTTCCTTGGTTTGTCTCCTTTAAACAAGTCATCTTACCATTCTCACTTAGACTTGTTTCTTAATTATAAGATTGTGTGGAAATGTCAAGGTGGTTAGAGCAAAGAGAAAATTACATGGCTTAAAAAAATTAGAATTTGGTTTGTTATATTTTCAAACTTGTTTGTTATATTTTCAAACTTACAGGCTATACAAGTTCTAGTGTTTTTGTCTAATCCTCAAACTAGGCTTAAAAGTGTGGTTTTTGTCTAGCCCTCAAACTAGGCTTTAAATTGTGGTTTTAGTAAAACAATTATATATGAATATTGTGATGTTGAAATTGAGTGTCACTTATGGGGTTGTAAATGAGAAACAAAGAAATATATTTGGTCAAATTTTTAGAGCTCGATTCACTATCATTTTGATGGTACAAATTGTAAAAGTAAGGGTTTTGTCTAGTCCTTAAACTTTGCTTAAACAAAAGGTTTTAGTAAAATTATTGCATTTGAGATTATAAAGACCAAATTGATTTTTGCTTGTGGGATTTGATAATAGTTAGACTTAGGTATTTTAGGAACAAATTTTAGACTTGATAACATGGCATTTCACACAAGTTCGCTCACTTAAAAGACTCGAAAGATAGGTTTTGGTAGCTTGGACCTCACTTTCTCTTAAAAGCCCTGAATTATATGGGATAAATGGAAGTCTAAGGAGAACATATCATAACACATCCTTTCAAAAAATTTGAAACAAAATATTAGAATTGGAGAAGTTGTAACAAGTGCAAGTTCAATTAGCGGGGCAGATCCCAAATTAGGGCTTTAGAAGGTGTGTCGACTTAAAATTATCACAATCTTTAATTGGAAGCTCAAAGTGTAATGATAAAAAAAATTTAGAAAGTGGAATTAGACAATAATATATAGGTATCAATTTTGTTACCATGATATTTTATTTATTTATTTATAAAGGACCACTATAATGGGAACAAACAAAATTGCCATGTAAGAACACCAAAAGTGGAAAAACCTACCAAGTAGAAGAGCATTCCTCATCGAGTGGAAGAACCTACAAACAAAAAATGTCAATTAAAAAGACAATCTCTTCATATATAATCACACAATTAATCAAGCATTGAGGGCAACACTTGTTTGAATTGGTGGGGCCTGTTAATCCCCTAGGTCTTAGGCAATTGCTTTTGATATATTATTTTTGTCATTATTGATTGACCAAATATTTGTAATTGTACCATTTGTCTTCTATTTATGTACATAAGAAGACTTATTTGAATGATCAACTTATATTGTGCATTTGATATATTATAGTAAGAAGTTACCCCCTCGAAGAGGCTCCTTATGGAATGGATTTTTTTTTAATCTTGTTTGGCATTTGATAAATAACACATAAAAAACCAAATAAAAAACATGCAAAATTGTTTTTATGGAATTTTTATTTATTCCAAGATAATATTTTTATTTGAAATCGATTCAATTTATTCCAATTATAATCCAACTATAATTGAATGCTTTATCTCTTCATGAATTTAAATCCAAATTATCAATATGAGGTGCCATCTTAGACCCTACAACTTGTAATTCACAACAACCAACAAGTAGTTTCAAACTTAATATCTAAGTTGATATTAGAACATTTATGACGCTGGCATGGTATACTTTCATATTCAATTTATAGATTAAGAAAAAAAAAAGATAAACAATATCATCATTATTATCAACTTATTCTTTTATTCTCAAATTTAAAAATCAAGAAAATAGAAAAAAATGATAATCATCATTGTCCTTATCATCAATAATGTCACTTTACATACAATCACATTATATATTGACGCATACCAAGAACCTACAAATTAGAGTGCACAACAAAAGCCAACAACCACATATACAATTTATAATGAAACCATAATTACACACTCATATTTAGCCAAAAACTTTTATTCAATCAGTAATGGCCAAAAACTCTTAGGCATTATCACAATCACAAAACCACTCATAGAGTCTTTGGATCACACGTATCCAACAACTATAGAAACTCCATATCAAGGAGATCCCAAAGGCCCTAATTACTAAATTCCCCCAAATATTTAAATTATGAGGTGATAACCATTCAATACCCAAATATGCAAATTGACAATGAAAGATCCTTTACACATAGATTCCTCAATCGATATAATATATGGCGCTTCCTTTTCCACCAACTAGTGAAGGACCAAATGCTTATTAAGGTTGTGTTATCAATTGTTTTGTACCATAGTTGAACCTCCTATTGAGTCGCCATTTGATGAACATGGTCAATGTTCATGTTCAGTGCAGCAGAAGTTTAGAATGTTTTGCCTAGCCAATTTTGGCTAGTCATTTTTATTTTTATGTTGAAATGACCATGCCCCATGGAGTTTTTGTAATAAAGTGTGCTAGTAGGGGTTTTGAGTGGCTCGGTCCCTTACGACGTAAAATTTCAACTAAGGTATTCCTAGAAGTTTTTTCCCTTGTCAATTATGTTTTTCCTATAGCCGAGTATAATCAATGAGGTTTTCTCCCGCTTCCTCCAAAGCTGGAATGCCCGATTTTGAATTTTGGGCCTTGGGGGGTTATTAGGGTCCAACTAGTAAAATGAACCTACTAGACATTATTGGTATTTTCTATGGTCATTTCCTAAGCCCCGGGATACATTAAAACAATGTCCAATTTATTTTTTCCCGGACGCGTGGTGATGTTTATTTTTTTTATTTTTTGACTATAGGGAATTAATTAAAATTTTCAATTAATTAAGCCATGTTGACCATGGTTTAATTGAAAATTTTCAATTTGTAATAATTAAGTGGTCCGGGCATGCTTTTGGCAAATAAACACTTATTTTCTAAGCCAAAACATTCATTTATCCCCTAGACACACTTATCCTAAGTTTCAGACTATTATTTGGCCTTATAATTAATTTTTTTCTCAAAAAACCCAAAAAATGAGAAATATTAATTAAAATTATAAAAAATAATAAATTGGAGAAAATCAAAATATCTCCAAAAAAGACCAAATTGAATAAAATAAAGAGCTAATTAGCTCGACACAAAGCATTTATGACGATTGCAATCAACATCGGTCAGTTTTAGATCAAGTATCAGAGTGTAGCAATTGAACTATCAATCAGAAATTTGCTCTCGTTGGTCAAATTCATTTTTGGTTGAAGTGTGGGTTATCTATTGGTTGGGTGATCATTACGAGGGAGGATGAGCCACCTCACCCACGCTCATTACTCCAGCACTCAGTTATAGCTCAGTTACAACTCAGTTCAACTCCGAATCAATTGCCAGAGCTTCATTCAATCAAGGAAATCACTATAGTTTGCTCTGGTGTTACTCTTAGTCCGGATTTAGGGATTTGAGCCCTATCTGTCTTTTGTTTTTGTATATATAGAGGTGCTTTGCTCTCTCTTATTCATGGGGAATTTGCGAAAGTACACTATGGAGAAATTTGTAATGTCTTTTGTATTTGAATAAAGCAAGAAGACTTTGGAGGTCCATGTGGGAGTTCTTTGTATGCTATGCTTCATCTTGTGTAAGGTGATACCATTCTTAGCTCATCTCTTTTGATTCTTAAGTATATGATCTTGTGATTAGAAGGCTAACAATCTAGCACAATATTATTTGATCTATGCTTTTCTCTTGAGTTTTGTGGCTTTCGGGTATTATCCCAAGTGCAAGAGCTTTTGCTTAGTTTACACATTCATCCTACAAGTTCCCAAAGAAGGATTCTACTTTAAGAAATCGAGAGATGAAGGGCTTGCTTGCCTCATCCATCAAACAAACTACTTCAAAAATCTCTTGGTTACATCAGTTACTACAAAGCGAATCTACTACACTCACAGGTTTTATCTTTTGATTTGCTTTCAAAATAGTGCAATATTCTCAACTCTTTCACATCTCTAGATCTTACATTATGATTGGCTAAATAGATCAAAGTTTAACACTTTGATCTACTTGCTTGGGTTTAGATCTACTATTTTCAATCTTAAATTTTTACTAGATCTAAGATCTCAGCTTCATTACAAACTTGTAAATCCATCATTCATTTTGCCAAAGTTTTGTCTTGAGAAATACCTTGGGATTTATTGCCAATTGCCGCATTGTTTTGCGTGCCACTTCTCTTTCCCCGCTGGTTTTTAAATATTTCCAGCTAGCTGGAAATTTCATGAATAGTGGGAAAAAGTCAAATTTTTTACTTCTTTTTTGCCTTGGAAAATGTGCACAAATTTTCTCGAAAAACGTGCAAATTTTTTGCTTTTAGGCTTCCTAGTTTTTCAGTGCTTTTTCATTTATTATCAATTCTGGAAATTCATTTAAAAAATCAGAAAATTTTCTAAAAAATTATTTTTCAAGTTTATGTACCTTTTTCTCGAAAAACGTGCAAATTTAAGCTTGCTGTTTTTGCCTAAAAATTAGAAAATTTTTCAAAAAAATTTATTTTTTAATTTTTTTCATCATTTTCTCGAAAAGTGTACCATTTCAAGCTTGTTGATTTTGGACTGGATTTTTGCATTTTTTTGCTATTTTCCAGTTCTGGAAATTAACCTAAAATATTTTTAAAAATCTTTAAAAAATTTATTTCTCAAAAATTTCAAGTCATTTCATTGAAAAATGTGCATTTTATGTCATAGAAGGCAAACTTTTCCTCTCATTTCCAAGGTCTGATATTTGGGCTTGTTTTCCTGTTTTGGGCTTTTATTGCACCAAAGAGGTGCATTCTACAACCCAGTAGGGGAGAGATGTGTAACTCCTTCCATTCTCATCTTAGAGTTGACACGCGTCCTTTATAACAAAATTATTAAAAATAACATGTCGGTTTAAATTAAATTTAAATTTAAATTATTTAGAATTACATATATATAAAACAATAATATAAATTAAATAAGATAAAGACATAAACATTGCATTACACATTTCCTAACATTTCCACTCTAAAAAAATAGTTTACACCTTGAGAGATTTGATCCCTCTCAGTGCCTGGTAGATCCCCTTTTAGATGGATCTATCCTGGTTTATCTCATTAGGCACTTATCATCTCATTCACTTTCATCTTTCTGAGTCATAAGTTAAAATTTGGTTTCCTAACACTCTTACTAGCTGCTATTTAGAGCTCTTACTTATAGGTGAATGAAGAACAAAATCAAGCAAAGAAAGAGTAAGCAAAGCTAGATCCAAAAGATTTAGAGCTAAAATGAAGAACCATACCAAGAAGAGGATCCAAACTTAAAAAATCATTCTCCTTTGTACAAGTCATAATAGGGCTTCAAGTTCTCTTGATTAGTCACTTTCTTCATTTTCAAATGGCTAAATTCCCTCATCTTGTAAAGTATTAATGAAAAAAGGTTAAGTGGGATAAAGCCTCCCATTTTTGTGTTTCTTCCCCATTTGGGGAAGAGTGTTGTCTTGGTTAGCTTAGATCTTTGTCATATCTGTTGAGTAAATTAGATTAATTTTTCCATCTTTTGCATTTAAGAATATTCTGCTAGTTTAGTTTCATTTTGCTTTAGAATAGTAATTGTTAGCTTAGATTTACTTTCCACCAATTGCTAGTTTCATTCTTGCATTGTTATTTGTTGAGATATCACTTGTGTTACTTATTTGTAACTTGCATCTCATATATTGTAAATAAGTCTCTTGAACCTGTCGCAAGACGAGTCAAGAGCACTCCTTGTTGGTGCACATTTTATCTATTGCATTGCATTGGATGTAGGTTAGATAAGTCTCTTGAATCAGGCCATAAGGCAAGATCAAGAGCACTCTCTATCAGAGAGCATTCCTGTGTGTTTTAATTAAAATTTGCAACTCATCTCTCCCTTTTATTAAAATTCGAATTTATCTCGTTGTTTCCTTACCAGAGTATGCTCTCACCGACCTAAAAATCGGAGTAGTCAGAAACGACATCGGACTGTTAATCTTACAAGATTCAACATAATAAAACTTTCAACCCCATAACCAACGCACTGACGTTATCTCAATAAATGCTCAGGTAGTGGGAAAATTCCAAGTGTGGGCGCTGAGAAACCCAATCTAGACACTTGCTGGTTAAATTCTCTGAACACCTAGTTTGTGATTACAAACAGGTCCGTCATGTCTTCGAACGGAGCCACTGAAAGTATTTTCGGTTAGGTTTCCTAGACACCTAAAGTAAGATTACATAAAATTTACAATAAAATAAACCAATAACAATTGCAAAACGATCCCACAAACGTTACCACTTTGAACTCTTGTATCAAGCAACCTAAGCACTTAAAACGATCTTTGACTCCATAAGACACTTGTCATTGTCATCAATTTTCATTTGTGCTTTATC